>CAUYON010072029.1:0-15234 GCA_963573935.1 Arctocebus calabarensis
TGTCTTTATATAGTGATCAAAGAAATGCCATGAAGGATATCTGTAACAGTACGATCAAAATATTTCTGAATGTATATGAATCATGCCCTGTGATTGCACCAATGTACATAATTATGATTCAATAAAATTATTAAAAAAAAACAGTATGGGGACACAGGACATGTTGGGGCAACATCAACCAACATCATAAAGGAAGCCTCCTCCGTGGAAGGTGGGCTTACTCACCCACACGGTCTCTGAAGTCACGCTTTGTGCAGCTGAGCTTTAATGGCTTTATGAATTTTATGAAAAATCCTGTGATAGAGTCATGAGATATGAAATCTGTTGATGTGTTGCTGCTGCTGTTTCTAATGCAGAAAACACCTAAGTCTAGAAACCATTCTTCTAAGACTGGGTAGAAGGCACCTTGGAAGAGGGCGTTTCTCTCTCTGATTGACAGCCATGGTCCAGAGAGGCCCCGATCGCACTCATCTCCTGCTGCGACGGATGAACCCAACCGCAACTGCTAGAGTAACCACCAGGTGGCGCTGCGACCCAAAATTTCACACAAGGGGCCCGCAGTGAAAAACCAGGTTTGGGGTTTGGGTTTGGGGTTTTTCCATTGTTGCTGTTTTGAGATTCTAAAAATTGATACCTTGGAACACTTAGGGATCTAAAAATAGACCTTCCATTTGATCCTACAATTCCTCTACCACGTATATATTCACAAGACCAAAAATCACATTATAACAAAGATATTTGCACCAGAATGTTTATTGCAGCCCAATTCATAATTGCTAAGTCGTGAAAGAAGCCCAGTGACCATTGACCCATGAATGGATTAATAAACTGTGGTATATGTACACCATGAAATATTATGCCGCCTTAAAGAAAGATGGAGACTTTACCTCTTTCATGTTTACATGAATAGAGCTGGAACATAGTCTTTTTAGCAAAGTATCTCCAAGAATGGAAGAAAAAGTATCCAATGTACTCAGCCCTACTATGAAACCAATTGATAGCTTTCATATGAAAGCTATAACCCAATTATAGCCCAAGAATATGAGGAAAGGGGAGAGGGAGGAGGGAGGGGGAGGATGGGGGGAGGGAGGGTAATCAGTGGGACCATACCTACAGTACATCTTACAAGGATACGTGCGAATATTTACTAAATGTAGAAAATAAATGACTTAACACAATAACTAAGAAAATGCCATGAAGGCTATGTTAACTAGTTTGATGAAAATATTTTAAATTGTATATAAAACCAGCACATTGTACCCTTTGATTGTGTTGATGTACACAGCTATGATTTAATAAAAGTAAATTGATACCTATTTTTTTTTTCAGAGACAGAGTCTCACTTTATTGCCCTCGGTAGAGTGCCATGAGTCACAGCTCACTGCAACCTCCAACACCTGGGCTCAGGCGATTCTCCTGCCTCAGCCTCCCAAGTAGCTGGGGCCACAGGCGCCTGCCACAATGCCCAGCTATTTTTTTGTTGCACTTCAGCTGGGGCTGGGTTTGAACTCACCATTCTCGGTACTTGGGGTCGGTGCCCTACTCACTGAGCCACAGGCACCACCCTGATACCTAATATTTTATGTATTTATGCGGGTATGTAATATTCTGTTACATGCATTGGATATGTAATGATCGAATGTCCATCACCCTGGGTGTTCATCATTTTTAAGTGTTGGGACATTTTAAGTGCTCTCTTCTAGCTACTTAGAAACATACAATATGTGTTACTAACTACAGCTACCCTGCTCTGCTGGGGAACAAAACAACCAAAACATTGTACCACTCAATTTGTTTTAAAGCCTTCTTCCTTGGTCCATACAAACCAGATGGGATCTTGCTAAAATGTCCATTCTGGGCTAGAGACTGAGAGTCTGCATTTCCAGCAAGCTCTCAGGTGACTGGGCTGAAGCACGGTTCTAGCCAAAGCACAGCTTTCAGCAATTCTCTGCTGTTGATTCTGATTCAAGGGAGGAGTGAGAATTAAGCAGCTGTCAAAGCAGTCCCATTCTGCATCTTTGGGAAGAGGAGGGGTGGGAGAGGGGGAGGAAGAGAGAGAGGAGGGGGAAGGAAGAGGGAGAGAAGGGGAGGGGAGGGGAAGAGAGAGCAGGAGGAGGAAGAAAGAAAAATGCGAAACAACAAAAGAAAACTGGGGCATTTTTTTTTTTTTTTTTTGAGACAGAGCCTCAAGCTGTCACCCTGGATAGAGTGCTGTGGCATCACAGCTCACAGCAACCTCCAATTCCTGAGCTCAAGTAAGTCTCCTGCCTCTTTCTCCCAAGTAGCTGGGACTACAGGTGCCCACCAGAATGCCTGGCCATTTTTTGGTTGCAGCCGTCATTGTTGTTTGGCAGGCCAGGCTGGATTCCAACCTGCCAGCTCAGGTGTACGTGGCTGGAGCTTTAGCCACTTGAGCCACAGGCGCTGAGCCTCTTTTTTCGTTTTTTTTTTTTTTTTGTTTTTTCATTTGGTGATAGATATCTAATTCTTAATCCTGATTTTCTGGAAGGAATAATAATGACATCGAATCACTAAACAACATGCTGAAATGACCTTCTAAGTTAAGGGGAATGTCAAGAATAGAACCCAAAACTCCTGATACCCATAGATTTTTAGAGTTGATCATCCGTTTTAAAAAGAAACGTTTCTACTTTGACTAAACTGAAGTATAAGAGGGCTTATGGGCCTCACTGCTTATGATTTATCCTAACTGTTCTAATATGCATCTAGCGTATTTGGAAACTTTTTAGAATTTCTTCTGTATGAGTACTATTATTTACTCAAGTGAAAGTCTTGCCAACTTGATCACCTCTGTGGTTTCTTTACCCCTAAGACATGTGGCTGATGAGACTATAAATGGTGAATACAGTGTTCTAATTTAAAAAAGAGAATTTATATTACTGGGATCCATAACTCTTTCTGAATATATAAATCCCCTGCTTGTACCTGTGTATGCTCATAAAAGACATGTAGAAATTGAGCGAGTTGGCCCCAATGGTGTTCTGTTGCACTGCCATGCATAATAATATGATACAATTTATCTTGGTTGTTCCTTACAACAAAAGCAATATATTTAAAAGACACCTGGGGTTATAGAATGGAATGAGATTTATGTGTGCATGTTTTTGGAAATACTGACAATTAAAAGTTAAATCCAATAATATAAAACAAAGCATGAGACTATTTTTCCAAAGATAAATATAATCAATTCATGTTGACAAAATGCTATTAAAATAAAGCTTGCTGTTATTGTTCTAAAAATATATTCTAAATATATTATTGGGAAAAATTTTGCCTATTTAGAGGGCTATTTTTATCATTTAAAAGCACAAAAGTTATTTATTAAGCAGGTGGTTTGGGCAAAATTCTTTACAAGGGCACGCTTCAGAACATAGAGATGGTCCTGATGTATTTATGACCACTAGGAATTTCATAATATAGCAAGGCACAAGAGATAAGAACATAAAAATTATGATTCAAGACACAATGTGATAAATGTTTCATTCACGATTAACTATGGGAGAGACTAAAGAAGGGAAAAGAATTTAAATTTGGTGAGTCTATTTTACTTTAAATTGTACCAGATGTCTTCAGATTATTTGACATCAATCTGATTTGCAAATAGCCAGCCTTCAGTTTTAAGAGTTAGAGTAACAGGGGAACTTAATCAATGTAATGAATGCTCGCTATGTCCTGGGCACAATATCAAACAAGCTCATAATTATTATGCTACTCACTATTTTCAACAAATCTTTTAAGAAGTCATTACTAGCTGCATTTTACAAATGACAAAGCGTAGTCACAGTAACTGCATTGTTGTTCTAGGGTTACCAAGTGACACAATGTAAAAATGAAGCCAAATTTCTTCCTTAAGGGATGAGTTTTTTAGAAAAAGGAGACTATTATACACACATGTAGGGTATACATTTATTCTATTTTTAGTTTATACATATTGTTGTGCAACTTATAAAAGTGGGAATTTGAGCATGTGCCAGTATCTTGTTTATGGTGGAATTTTAAGATTAAGATGGTTTCTACATTTAAAAAGTTTAAAGAAAAGGTATAACAATGCATTCCTTCTTTGCTCTGCCTTTTAGGCAACAGAGCCTTCAAAGCAGAGAAAGTAAACTGGCTTGGTTCAGTCCCTGAAAGGATATGTTCTTCAACCCATCTGCACATCTAGCAATTCATATGTTTCAAAGATTAATATTGTGAAAGAATCCAGTGAATTTCACACCCAACATTACTGGTGATATTCTCTTCCCAAGATGGCCTCAATGTTCTCTCAGCTTTACTAAATCTAGACACACATATTTCTGACTTTACGTCCCTGACTTTCCTTGTCTTCGATCATCTACTTCAGAAAAACTATAGTTATAAATCCTTTTGCTGCCACGTTAAAAGGTTTTCAGATCTTTT
The DNA here is from genome assembly GCA_963573935.1 of Arctocebus calabarensis. NCBI lineage: Eukaryota > Metazoa > Chordata > Mammalia > Primates > Lorisidae > Arctocebus > Arctocebus calabarensis. Next base: position 4,420 of record CAUYON010072029.1, read on the forward strand.
GATTATGCCTATTTCTTCCATTGGGTTGTCTTTTTATCCTTTTGGTTGTTTGATTTATAGAAATGTTTATGTTACACAAAGCTGTACTTTAGAATAAATATTTGCACCCAGTGTGTGCTGCCTATTTTCTTCTAGTGTCTGTGGTTTAGGCTTTGTTTGTGATGTATTGCAAATACATGCACACCCATGCACACACACCCCTACCCATTCTGTTCCTCTGAGAACGCTCATATAATTACAGCAGTACAAATGATGATATGATATAAATGATTGACATATATTTTCTTTAAATCATAAGTATTTTTTCTTGCACACTCTAAAGTTATTAATCTGGTTGTAACTGATCTAGTTAGTATAATATATAATAATGTTATATTTTAAAATATTCATAGATAAATTTTGCTTCTTACCTGTAGTACGTATTTTCAAACTATTTTTCCATAGAGATTCTGTAAAAGAAGAGAAGGGATGAAGATATAAGGTTTACATGTTTAAGATATAAGGCCTACTTGAAGGAAAGACTTGATGCTAATAATGTGTTTTGTTGTTGTTGTTGTTTTGGGAAGGTTTTTTGCAGTTTTTGGCTGAGGCTGGGTTTGAACCTGCCACCTCCGGCATATGAAGCTCGCGCCTTACTCCTTTGAGCCACAGGCGCCACCCCAATAATGTTTTAAAAGCTACTGGCATTATGGATAAAGCAATAAATAAGCTCTTATGTGGAAATTTATTTGCTGTTTAGCAAATAGCTTTAACTACCTAGCTTTTTTTGAGGGGAGGAGTGGTAATATATATATACAAAGAGACATAGTTTTCTATTTACCTAAGATAAATAAAAAGCCATTCTTTAAAAAATTATAAACAGGGAAGCACAATAGTATTTGTACTAACAGTAGAAGGAATGGTTTTAGGAGAAAGGTAATCTTGCATTGTGATTAAAAATAAAGATTTGAGAGTTACACTGACTGATTTTTAACCTCAGCTTGACCTTGGCTAAATTGGATACTGTAGCCACCCATCAGTTCTATCATTGGCAAAATCTACTCACCTCATGGATTTGGGAGCATCAAGTTGGTTGTCATCCTCAGAGTGCTTAAAATAATGCTGGAGGCACAGCAGGTGCTCCGAGAATGTTAGCTGATAATACTATTATATTATTTTAATGTTAGCTGATGATACTATTATATTATTTTTACCATTGCCATTATGATCAGCAGTAACAAGTAATAATGGAACTCACAAAGTAATAAATCCCTAAATATACCAAGAGGAAGAGGACAATCTAAGAGGGTCAAACAAGATCTCTACAAGAATATTCCCCATATGTGTATATCCTCAGCTAAGCAACATACAAAATGTAAAAAAAAAAAGGCTTTGTATAAAAGGCCTTATATGATATTTTGAGGCAAGAGAAATTCATTTAATAAATATTTGGTGAGAACTGAGCGCATAAAATGTTCACCTTTTAGATTTCAAGCTTCACTTTAATAGAAAACATGAGCTCTGAACTTAGGGGACTCCTAAAAGATACACAGATAGGCAAGAGCTGACAGCATGACATTGGGGAGACAAGTGACATACAGCACAGGTAAATTCCTGTGTGCAACACCTCAAAAAGCCTAAAAGTGATTGTAAATGGCTACAGGAGACAAAGTGAGAATGGGTATAAGGATAGAGAATCTAAAGAGGGAAGCAGATGGTATTAGACAGTGCACGCCATCTCCAGGTTTAATTATCTTAAAGGTAAGGAAATACCCTTGATGGAAGCATTTTTAAAGCCAGGGAGTACCAGAATGATATTTTTGGACCATTTATTTAGAAGAGTAATATTTGCAGATTATATGTGAGAAAGTGAGCATCACATGTTACTATTTCAAGCTGGTGCTGAATGTTTATAGGAACAAGGAAAAGCAACGGAGCCTAAGCATGTTTGAGATCAATCATAAGATGCAGCAATTAATTGGCTGTGTGATGATGGGAGCCTGGCTGGGGGCAAAATGCAGAAATGAGAAATGCTGAGGATGCTGATTTGTGTTACTAATTGAATGACGACATCGCTGTCCACATAGAGAAGGTGAAAGCAGGGGCAGGTTTGGGAAGAGGGAGGAGTATTTGAAATTCTCAAAGTGGGGTGTCTTTTGAATACTCACATGAAAGTTTTATCTCACAGTAGACTACATCCATGTAACTCAGAAGATAGAGATAACGGAATTTAGCAGTACAGAGATGATATCAGACTCAAGTAGTTGAGAAATTGTTCCTGAGATATGGGGAGAAAAGTGAAGAACCACCAAGATTAATCCCTGGCAGCCTTCAAGAGCTGTGAAATAATAGGAACCCCAAAGGGAGACAGAACAATGCTGGAGAGTCCATGGAAAACTTCAGGACGCCTGTTGCAGGATTCATCAAGGGTGACATATTTCTAGGACCAAGAAAGAGGCCAGGATAAACACTGATGAGGGATAAAGTGAGCTCAGAATTCTAGTATGTAGTGATATTTTAAAAGATTTATGGGATTAACAGTTAGATTGCCCTGTGTTATAGATTGAATTGGAAGTGGAGAAATTAAACTGGGAGTCAAAGTCAAAATAACTATTTCAATAAATTTATCTGAAAATAAATACGTAAAGAAACGATATGATTCCTATGTTACTTATTTTTGTGCTGCTATGGGAAAGGGGTAAATAGTAAGCAATATAAATATTTAAATATGTAAAGAGACTATATGCACAGAGGCTAACATGTGAGTGAAGTCACAGTGGATAATGGGCGGAATGAGTCCTCTGGACAGGCCAATAGTGATTAGGATCCAGTGCTAATTATTTGAAATATTATTTGACTAGATATGGGGACAGGGATGTCTCTTCCACTGACTCAGAAAGAAAGTAAATACAGACATGTTTCAGTTACTATGTCTGGTGGCAAAAAAAATTTTGTATAATGGTCCCTGGTTTCCTTTTGAAATAAGAAGTTATGTCAGCTACTTAAGATGTGAGAGCAGACTAAGGCAAGCAAGGTATAAAACAATAAAAACTCCTATTGAAAATAATTTTAAAGAAATTAAATAGCTTTGGCAAGATGAGCTGTGATAGAAAATCAGATTGATGGCCATCAATGTATAGTGATTGAATTCTGAGTCTCAAGGAATGTCCCAGAAAGACTTATAAACTTGGCTAAAAGAGAGTAGACAGGCACTTTTTAAAAAAATTTCAGATTAATATGAGGGTACATAGTATTCAGGTACATTGTTTGCATTTTTAAGGTAAAGTCCAAGTTGAACTTAAGACATTCACCTAGGAAGTGTGCCATTTACCTGTAAATTATACCCATTAGTAGAGAGATTACCAAACCCTCCTGCCCTATCCCCTCTTTTTGAATTTAATTGAGTTCTTCTGTCATATGTGCAAAGATTGTTTGGAAATTTTTCATGAGAAAAAAATGAAATTAAAATGTAGCAAGATATTGAGAAGGTTAGTAAGGGAGTGTTTGAAATGTGTGGCCATGACACCTAAGGAAAAGGTATAGAAAACTGAAAGCAAGAGAGAGCTATGTGAGAGAAGACAGGGGAAAGTAGACAGGAATTCTGATGAAGTGGAAATAGCTGTATTGGGAGTTATTGAGTAAGTGTGCAGCATTTATACAAGGCTGTGATCAAAAAGATAAATGGTTACTTTGATATATCCAAATACATCTAGATATATCTCATTCTGTATAATTGTCCTTAGAACAACATGTGGGTCCTAGTTATTTATAGGTTCAATTATTTCCTTAAGAAAATTTACTTCTGTTCTACCTTTTCATACATTTTTCTGTTCCAACTTTTAGGTTGTATAATATAGGACATCAATTATCCATAGGGCAAGTTGGCTTTTTCTGTCCTTTATATCTGTCATTGTGTTGGCAATGATGAATAGAGTATGATGGCGTAGGCCTTTTCCTTGGTAAGTAGTTTATATTTCTTTCATGTCTATTCTGTTCCTTGCAGTTTCACATCTCCATTTTACTTCTGTTTCTTGGGTTACTTGTGGATTCAATTTATTTCTACTGCATTTTAATTCTCTTTTCACCTCTTTCTGCTATTTACCATTTTGTCTTTGAGGTTAGATGATTTGGACCCTGAATCTGGTCAGTAATCCTCCTGTACTTTGTATAAAGTCACATGTGCACTTTCCCTTTCCCTTAAAGATGCCATAGTTTCTACCCACTGTTAACCTCTTCAAAAACTTTCCTTAGTGATTGGGTTTAAAGCAATTCCAACACCACCCCAATCACTTCAGAGTGGTTTTGTTGCCTTCTTAACCCTTGAAGAAATCAAGGTGGTTAGAGTTAATGGAACAGAGTATCAGACTGGGGGAGCTGCACTCAAAAAACCTCAGAGATCTGCAGGATTTTATCCTTTAATTTTTAGCAGAATAATGCATAGGACATATGAAGAAACCACCCAAAACTGACAAAATTAGAGGAAAAAGTTTCTGCAACTCATGCAGATTTGTGAAGAGTGCCCGTTTCCACCAGCCACACAGGAAAAGTTTATAATTTATAAGGCATTAGGTAAAATACCAAGAAGGATTTTGCCACAATAGTGAAAAATTGTGGGGAGGAGAACTGTTTTGCTCCTGCATAATAATTTTCAAAGTAGGATCTGCAACATCAAACCATTTTAGGTAACCTAAATGAATCTTAGAAAAAAGGCTCAAGGATATTTATAGATATGCAAATCTCCTGGGCCCTAGCAGGTAAAATTCATATTGTCTGGGGATCAGGAATCTGGGGGAAGCTTAGCTAGGTGCTCTGGTTGATGAGATTGCAGCCAGGAAGTGTGTGTCATCACAAAACTTGACCAGGGTTGAAGGGTGTGCTTCCAAGGAGGCTCACTCTTACACACGGTGAGTGCCAGTCTTTAGTGAGCACACTTCCATTTCTTACTGTGGGGCAATTTTAATGTCTTTATGGCAAAGTAGCTAGTTTCCTTCAGAAAAAGTAACATGAGAATGAGAGTAAGCATGAAATGATAATGCCTTTTACTGTGTCTTCTTGGAAATCACACACCATCACTTCTGCCATGCTCTAGTCATTAGGAGTAAGAGGCTTCAAAGGGCAGCGCACACTCAACGGGGGAAAGAGTAAGTCCTGCCTTTTGAAGGAAGGATAATCAAATAAATTGCAATCATATCCTCCAACTATACTCTGATTATTTATTTTTCAGTCTTTCTTTTTCCCCTCTCAGTATCTTAGCTTGAATATTTCCAGGTGCTATGTCTTCAAGTGAACTAATCTTTCTTCTTTGGTAAATGACCCGTTCTTAAAGTAAGCCAGTATATTTTTTCTTCCCATTCAATGAATTTTCATTTCTAACAACTCAAAATTGAGTCTTTTTTAAAATTCTTGTGTCTCTTTAATATGCTCATTCCTCTGCATTTTTAGAAAATGAATATAATAGTTATAATAACTTTTTAAAGACCTTGTCTAATTCTCCATCTGCTAACTCCTCCTCTAAAACTTGAATTATTTGGGGGCCTGTTTCTATTAGTAAACTTTTTTCTTTATTATATGCTATATTTTACTGGCCTTTTCATGCATGATTATTTTGAGTTCTTGATAGATGCAGTGAAATTTACTACAATTGTCTGCACTTCTGTGACTAAACGCCAAGCGCTCTGTGACCTATGCAGCAAACATTTATAAGGGCCATGGGGAAAATATCCAGCCATGTATGTAGTATGTCTTTACTTTTCATATTGTTTGGCTTGATACTTCCTGGACAGCCCTCGTATTTCTCACAGTTCTAAGGCTGGGAAGTCCAAGATCAAGGTGCCCCCAGATTCAGAGTCTGGTGAGATCCTACTTCCTGCTTCAGAGATGGCTGCCTTCTCACTGTGTTCTCCCAGGGCAGATGTGCCAGCATCCTAGTGCAAGTGTCCTCATCAGAAAATGAGAGCAAATGAGCTCTCCAGGTGGCCCTTCTGCAAGGACACTAATCACATTCACTTCCCAAATCCCACACTTCCAAATTCCATTGCATCAGTCACTAGGTTTCAACATATGAATTTTGGTGGGAACAGTCTATAGCATTTTCTTCAATAAGACTAAATTTTTTTTTGGGGGGGGTGGTTGAATATTCTTCTTACTCTTTGAAATATTCCTGACCTTTAGTCCAGAAGGAGACCAACTAGCTGAGAATAGTTTTATTCTTTCAAGGATTGAGTTCAATGTGTGTTAAAGCAGCCTTTTATCTAGAATTAATTTTTATACCATTTTGGAAGCAATGCTTTCCTGAGGGGCTACGCCAAATATTAGAAAGTCTGTTTGTTTTTTTTGTTTCCCACTCTGGCTGTAGAAAAACTAGCAAATGAAAATAACTAGCCCTGTATGAGCTTCGTCATTGTTCTACCAGCTCTTTCTGGTGGATCCTTTCTCTGCCTCAGTATGTTAATTTACACAAATAGACTGACTCTCTGTCATTATGTTGAATGCACGAGCAGAACATTCGCACTTCTCCAGATTTCTCCCTCCCTATTTTCTCCAGCTCCCTTGGCTCTGGAACTTTGTCTTACAAAGTGTAGCTTCCTTGAACTCCCGCATTTTCACCTCTGTGGCCTGACTCTGGAAGACTGCTTCCTGAGTACTGTTGTGAGCTGCAGCCTGAAACGCCCAAGGAGTTCAGGCAGGGCAACCATGTAGCTCATCTTATGGTTTCCCTTCCTTCAGGGATCACTGTCTCTCAAAATCCGTTGTTCAAAGACAGAAAGATGTTGTTTCATATATTTGATCTGGTCAGCTTGTATGTAACAGGAACATAAAATGGTCCTGGTTACTAGCAATTTATCCTCATGCTCATCCTTAACTTTTTCTTTTTATCGTTTGGAATTTATTGAGGGTACAAAGAATCAGGTTACACTGATTGCATTTGTTATATAAAGTCCCTCTTATAATTGTGTCCCACCTCCCAGAGGTGTGTGATACACTGTGCGCCCCCATCTCCCTTCCTCTTCCACTCTTCCCACTTGCTCATTCCCCTACCCATCCCTCGTATCAGCTCATCTACTACCTTCATGTTGGAAATGAGTACATTGGATTCTTGCTTCTCCTTTCTTGTGATGCTTTACCAAGAAGAATATGTTTCACTTCCATCTAGGTTAATACAAAAGATGTAAAGTCTCCATCTTTTTAATGGCTAAACAGTATTCCACGGTATACATATTGCACAGCTTGTTGATCTATTCCTGTGTTGGTGGGCATTTAGGTTGTTTCCACATTTTGGTGATTATAAATTGAGCTGCTAGAAAGAGTCTAGTGCAAATATCCTTATAATAAAATGTTTTTTTTCCTTCTGAGTAGATGCCTAGTAATGGGATAGCAGGATCAAATGGGAGGTGTAAATTGAGCTCTTTGAGGATTCAACATACTTCCTCCCCAAAAGGTTATATTAGTTTGCAGTCCTAGCAGCAATGTAAAAGTGTTCCCTTCTCTCCACATCCACGCCAGCAGCTGTAACTTTGAGACTGTGATGTGGGCCATTCTCACTGGGGTTAGGTGATATCTCAGGGTCCTTTTGATTTGTATTACTCTGATTATTATGGATGATGAGCATTTTTTTGTATGTTTGTTAGCCATTTGTCTGTCTTTGTTAGAGAAGGTTCTAGTCATGTCTCCTGACTAGTGATATATGGGATGGTTGGATCTTCTTTGTTGAGTAATTTGAGTTCTCCGTAGATTCTAGTTATCAAGCTTTTGTCTGATTCATAACATAGTTAAGAAAATAATAAGAATGTTGTTCCAGCTACACTAATTGACAAAGAATAAAACTACAGTGTAGTTGATAAATAATGGAACCATTATCATTAAATAATGAGCTTCTGTCTAAAATAAGATTTAAAAAATGGCCCAGTAGTGTGACTATATCTAGAGGCAGCTTTATGGACATTAGTTTGGAGACATGCCAGGCTAGAATGATGATAAATAACCCTAAAAACTTTCAGAGGCATAGAAATATTCTTTTGTGAAATCAATTATGGTTTCACAATAATCTGTGAGACATGGAAAAAGAAAAGTGTGAGTGAAGGCTAGAAAATAACAGGTTCCCCATGGAGTTGTGACTAGCTACATTCAGTTGGTTGGTGGCAAACAAAATGGAAAATAATTGTTGCTAGGAGAGTGTTTCTATGGGGGGGGGTGCATGTGTGTATTAAACACCAAGCTTAGGGCTTCAGATTCTATTCAGCCAGCAACAGAAAGCAAAACAGACATTCAAGCAGAGAAATGACTCAATTAGAGCTGAATCCACCATTTTATTTATAAGTATAATTAACTCTTGATTACATTGTGCTTGTTAATAAAATTAAGCTTTAAAACTTGGGCTGCTGAGAAGAGCCTCAGAAAATTACACCATTGTTGGAATTAGCACTGCAAAAGCTTATGTTCTCCAAGCCCGGCAGTGCCATCAGGAGGGCTATCAGCTCTGCTGGACGGTCCTTTACGTCTCCCTGTTCAGCAACTTCTTTCCCACCCACAAATCTCTCACCATCAGGCTGAAGCCCTTCTCATAGAAAGGAGAGTTCCTTTTTTACTTTGCAAAAGGCTAAAAGGTAAAATAAAAATATATTACTAATAATACATACACAATATCAACTGCACCTTAACAAACCGGCAATCATGATGATCTTCATGATCACCTTGAATATTATTTATAAAAAAAATGTATTCCAGTTAATATGTGATGAATAAACATACCTATTGACACACTGCTTTGGTTACTTTTCTCTATGTAAGTTTTTTTATTAGTATTTATCAAGCATTGTATAAAGAAATTAAAATAAAATAAACAGAAAAATACAGTCACCGTTGTAACATAATTCCAGAATCACCATGTCAGCATTTAACTGTCATCAATTGATAGCAATAATGAAAGCACAAAATGAAAGATGGAGATTTGTTACACTGAGTGGCACATTATAGCACTTTTTGAAAACTATAAAATTAACTGAGCATCTTCCAAAACAACAATGTATTCGCCAAAATACAAAATATGGCAATTATCTTAAAATATTTAAAGCCTAATAAATTTGTTTTTCATCTCTCCAGGATGAAGAAGGAAGGGAAAGGTGACATTTCATCTGTAGGTCTGCAGTTTTATCCCCAGACAACATCTAATGGTAAGTCATTGCAAAGCACCGAAGAAAGGAATGTTTCAGAGCTGTAGGTAAAATATGACCTGTCATCATCAAATCCTAAAATATAAGCTTTAAAAGTGATGAGGGAACCTCAAATTCTCTGTGTGAATTCTAGGGAATGTAGTGCACTGTTTCCCTGCAGTGTCACCCCATTCCCACTGCCCAGTGTCTTATCCGGTCTGATAAGATAGGGTCCATTACCATCGGAATTTCCTCTGCCCCTGCTCACTTGAAATCAAGTTTCTCCTGTTCACAGGAAAGTTGCCATTTGAACTAAAGTATTATACTTTCCAAGGCCCTCCTCATTCAAAGTCTATTCCTTTAAAATAGTATCTCCCTAACAAATAACCATGGACTATTTTGTATATTTCGGGAGCTGTCATCTAGGTTGGTAATGCCTCACTCACATGAGCAGCAAGAAGAAAAACAACTTTTATTAAAACCTGCTACATATAAGGTGTTTGATATCCTTACCAGAACTCCCCAAATTAATGTTATTACTGGGCAGTGTGGGGTGCGTGTACCGTCAGTCTCTTGTTCTCCTGTCTGCTGCAGCTAGAACAAGCTTTCTTAATCAACACAAATGTGTCATTTGTTTTCCTGGCTGTAAGAACTGGGGAACAAGACAGATAATAAGGCAAGGTACGTGTAGCTTTGCCCGTGAAAATGGAAGAATAAAAAGTGACTAAGGGGAAAACATTTTCAGATCTTACAAATCGCTCTTATTCATCCCCTATGATTTGAAAATGGGGAAAAATAATATGTGTGGAATCAGAATAAATCCTAGCCCTTGGGAGACAGCTTGGATTTTTAAGAAGGCTAACTTACTAATATTTGCATTTTGTAAAGTTCTAATTTATTAGGTAATGTACTGAATAAATTCCAGTTAGTAATATGTCAGAGCATTTCATTAATTATGGAACTACTTTATTGTTCTCCTCAAATAAGTGACTGTCAAACATTAAATGTAGCGAGTGCTGACTATTAACCACTCAAGAAAAAGTAAACAGCAATGCATTACTGAATTGATCATTTTGTTCCAAAGAAATATTTTATCTTTTCCAGTGTAATTTTCAATAGATTAGTCAGGAAATGTTTAAGTTCAATCACTTACTGGTATAGGAACTGTTTTCTCACCAAGAAGGCTTTAAAATTCACTTCAATAAATAGTTATTTTAAGAATTATCTGCTCATTATTTAAGTAAACAATTTTATGATAGTCTTAGGATCACTTTGACCAGGTGCAGTAGTGTATGAATCATAATATTTAGAAAGTCTATTAGCACTTAAGACTATCTGTGTTGGGGCAGCACCTGTGGCTCAATAAGTAGGGCACTTGCCCCATATGCCAGAGGTGGCAGGTTCAAACCCAGCCACGGCCAAAAACTGCAAAAAAAAAAAAAAAAAGACTATCTATATTAACAAATAAATATTTTCACATGCAAGAAATATTATTTGCATGTTTCAATGAATAACTAGATACTAAAAAGATTATTTTTTTATTTTATTGTCTTTATTATTAAATCATAGCTGTGTACAATAGTGCAATCAAGGGGTACAATGTGCTGGTTTCATATACAATCTGAACTATTTTCATCAAACTGATTAACATAGCCTTCCTGGTATTTTCTCAGTTATTATATGAAGA
>CAUYON010072030.1:0-22268 GCA_963573935.1 Arctocebus calabarensis
CCAGTACCCTGCTAAGATGCACCATAGGTGTGTTCCCACTAATTGCCCTCCCTCAACCCATCCTCCCCCCACCCCTCCCCTCCCTTTCCCCTTTCCCTGTATTCCTGTGCTATAATTGGGTTTTAGCCTTCATATGAAAGCTATAAAAAACAAATTTTATTTATTTTAGGTCTAAACTTCCCTGGCTGGTTCGTTGGTTTATTTATTTATTTATATTTCAGAATATTACAGGGTTACACACATTCGGATTATATATTAAACTATATATATATATATATATATATATATATGGCATAAACACTGAAATATACTTTTTAAAGAGTTTTTTTAAATTGACACATAATAATTGTACACATGTTGGGGTACATAGTGATGTTTTGATATACAAAATATTTAGGGCCAGGAGCAGTGGCTCATGCCTGTAATCCTAGCACTCCAGAGGCTAAGATAGGTGGATTGTTTGAGCTCAAGAGTTCGAGACCAGCCTCAGCAAGAGCAAGACCCCACCCCCAAAACAATAGCCAGGCATTGTGGCAGGTGCCTATAATCCCAGCTACTCAGGAGATTGAGGGAAGAGCACTTGAGTTGAAGAGTTTGAGGTTACTGTGAGCTATGACACCACAGAACTCTACTGAGGGCAACAAAATGAGACTGCATTTAAAAAAATGTGCAAAATATTCTATGTATTGTTTACCTCTTTGTAAAATTTTGTAATAAATATTTTATAAATAAAGATATACTTAGCTGCAATTTCCCATTTTCCTTATGCATGGCAACTTTAGGAGAGGCTTTTGGAAACTTTGTATATAATACATAGTGATCAGATCAGGGCAGTTAGCATATCCATCATCTCATATGTATTTATCATTTCTTTGTGTTGAGAATATTCAATATCCTATCTTCTAAGCTTTAAAAAATATATTTAGTGAACTGCAGTCATCCTATAATGCAATGAGACACTAAAAATTATTTCTCTTATCTAGCTATAATTTTGTATCCATTAATAGATCTCTCCCTTTTCCCCACTTTCCTTTCCTTTTTCTAGCCCTAGTAACCTCTGTTCTACTTCTTATTTCCATGAGATCCACTTTTTTTTAAGCTCATATTTTATTGAGCAAGAAATCAGTAAGAAAGAAAATGAGGATGACTTTAAAGAAAAAAGGAAAAAAATTAAAAGCTATGGGTCCAAATGCTCCAATCTTGTGAATTGAAAAAAAAAATAAGTCTTTTTTTTTTAAGATCAGGGGCTATTTGTCTATTACATACCCACATAAAACCATAGTCAACACGTAGGCTTTATCATTCTAAGGCATATGGACGGAAAGGCGAATGCTGGGTGAAACATTTAAAATGTTTCTCTACTATTTTGTAATCTGACATTAGCTATTTAATTTATATGCCATCCTCATTCCAGTGATCCACTCTTTTGATCCACCAAAATAATACACTACTTAGCATTTATCCTTTTCTAGGTAGACACTTAAAGCTCTTTTGAATTAATCATCTTATTGACTCTTATCACACTAATAGAGACAGGAACCAAGCTGAACCATCTGGGACAGATGAGCAATGGAGAGACACAGAAAGTCAAGTTACACTGACAATGATTTTCTGAGAAAGAATAGTGGGAGCTGTGGAGTTCTCAGAACTACAAAGTTCAGCCGGATTGCTTTTTGACACAGTACAGACAGAACAGACACTCAGAATAGCAGTTCTATATGACAGCGATGCTTTTACTGATCAAAGATTAACTTAACAAGAGCAGAATGTATACTGATATTGTTATCATGGTGTTTCATAGAGGAGTTAGAAACAGAAAAGGCGTATGAATTTCCCAGAGCCCACCAAGTACTTCAAGGATCCAGATCACTCCAATGTCACTTGTCCCCTGTCATTCCTCCTAAGTACAATTTGTCCTGGAGAAGTTAGCTGTTAAGTCTTCTATGTCCCTTAACCAGTGTTCATTCATGCTTTGGCACAGTCTATGATTTTATTGTTTTTGAGACAGAGTCTTACTTTGTGGCCCTCAGGAAAGTGCCATGGCGTCATCGCCACAGCAACCTCAAACTCCTGGGCTCAATAGATTCTCTTGTCTCAGCCTCCTGAGTAGCTGAGATTACAGGCTCTGCTACAAGGCCTGGCTAATTTTTAGAGATGGGGTCTTGCTCTTGCTCAGACTGGTCTCGAACCTATGAGCTCAGGCAGTCCACCTGCCCAGGCCTCCCAGAGTGCTAGGGTTATAGGTGTGAGCCACTGCACCTGGCCATGTTTATGAGTATTTCAGGTCCTTCGTCTATTTAAGAACCTCTGGGAGGCTGAGGCGGGTAGATTGCTTGAGCTCATGAGTTCAAGACCAGTCTGAGCAAAAAAGAGAGACTCTGTCTCTACTAAAAATAGAAACACTGAGGCAAGAGGATTGCTTGAGCCCAAGAATTGGAGGTTGCTGTGAGCTATGACCCCATAGCACTCTACCAGGGTGACAACTTGAGACTCTGTCTCAAAAATAAATAAATAAATAAATAAATAAACAACCAAACACACAGATCGCAAAGCAACCACTCCCCATTGCCTGCATCATTGCCTGACCCAGGTCTTATAGGGTCAGTGGCAGTATTAGATTCTCATAGGAGCCTGACGGTCCTGTAAACTGCACATGCTAGGGATCTAGGTTGCACACTCTTTATGAGAATCTAATGCCTGATGAACTTACATAGGGGTCAGGCGGTGAGGCAGGTGCTGGAACCATTAATAGCAGGAAAACAAGCTCAGGGCTTCCACTGGTCCTGCATTATGGTGAGTTGTGTATTTATTTCATGATCTGTCACAATGTAATAATAACAGAAATAAAGTGCACGATAAATGTATTGCACTTGAATCATCATCATCCTGAAACCATTCAGCCCTCGGTGCCTAGAAATACTGTCTTCCATGAAACTAGTTCCTGGTGCCAAAAAGATTGGGGGCTATTGGAATAGAGCATCTAAGTGTCATAGTAACAGTGGCTTAAAAGAAGGATGTTTTGCATTCCAACTGAAATATAACTGATTACCTTGATACATGGATTAGCTTTTCATTCACAAAACAAGAAAAAAGACTACTTTCTTTATTTTGAACACTGCAGAAACAGCATTTGCCAAGTGCTCCAAATAGGTAATTAGATACATATCTGTGATTATCTTTCCTCCATAAACATTGCCTGGTGATTTTGGTATTATATAATTTTGTAATATAAACTCTCTAGATCTTACTCTAATAGCAGTCTCAGATTATTCGCACAATAAAGAACTAAATGCCAAAATGACAACTATTTTCTGCAAACAAGCTCCTGTCAACTTAAGCTGAGACCAGTGAGCTAAGAGAAAGATAATATAAGGGTAAGAGCTTATATATACTAAGCTCGTTCCCACAATTAAGTCATTCTACCTGTAATGATTTAAATTCCTATATGAATACTTACATGGAATGATTATTTAATCATCTGACTTGTATCAAGGATAAATATAAGAAAATTTATATTATTTGTGATGAATAAAGTATATTTATATAACATATAAAATTAGCATTAAATATATATATTATTTTTTTGCTTATTTAAAACCCTAATGAGAAGTTTTAGAACTAATTACAGGAAGAAAGTTTTCTCTCTTGAAGACATAAATATGATCATATGACATAAATATGATTTATCATAAACCTATGATAAATAGGTTTCCCTATTTGCTTTGTATTTGAGGAACACAAATCTAAATTTAACTTCAAATACAAATTATGATTTTTGCAGTTGTGCTTCTAACTTAGCTTTTCATAGTGTTTTTATATATTTAAAAAACTAGGATGGCTTAAATACATATTTGAAACAAAAACCATGAAAGATAAATGCAAAGGATATAAATAATGGCCTCTAACTTTGATCCCCCACACTAATGTAAGTGAGATGTGGTATACATCACTAAGTACCAAACCCCGGCAGCCAGCACAAGTATTCGTTGTGTTTGAACATGCTCATGCTCCAACATTTACCCCCTGTGGTTTACAGATTATCCTGAAGTTTGATCTGAGACATAGTTTAGCAGATTCCTCTGATTTTGTACTCTGAGACAATACAGATATATAACTCAGCAGAGTATTTAATGGTGCATTTCTTATTATTGTGGAAATGAAATTATTGGCCCATATTTAAAATATAGAAACAGAAAATACCAGTCCTCAGATCATTTGATTGTCCTTTCGGTAAAAACAAATTGAAACAAACTAACTGACTTGTATTTCAAATGAGTAACACAACTACATTGAAGTAAGTGGGAAAAGGGTTGGAGGGGAGCAACAAGTGAGTCTGGAATACAGGACGTAGGCATGAAAACCAGAAAAGGTGCCATAAAGACTACTTACAAAACTTAAATGACATTTTTTTTCTTCCTTTTTTCCCAATGAGGTATAAGTTAGTAATTGTGAAACAACTTTTTAAAACTTAATTCTTGACTTAAACAAATATGTAATATATTGTGAATAATGGGAGCCAGTTTTCTCAGTGTTGGGGGGAAAAGTCAGACATGAAAATGGAGGCGAGAATGAGCACTGTTGTAATAGATTAGAATTGGAAGTGTCATTGTAAAACCATAGGTTTAACATATAGAGATGCTGGATATACTCATAGACATAGGCAGGTGTAGATATGTATGTAATTACATATGTGAGTATGTACAAGGGGTCCTCAAAAAAGTTTATGGAAATACACTATTTAGAAAACTATGCATGGATTTCAAATATTTTCTGCACTAAAATGAACTGCTACTAACTTGTTATATTATGTATTAATGGCATCTTTGGAAGCACTAGGATATCAGCTTGAGGAGAGCTCCCATCAGAACATGAATTCAGCTAAAATTGAAGCAAGAAAAATCACATTTATGATTATACTTAGATGGAAGAATGGTAAAATACTGATGCTTCGTGAAAAGTTTAGAGAGTCAATGTCCCAAAGAAACCAAGAGTTTACAAATAGAGACAAGGTGATATTGAAGATTAAGTCCGCAATGGCAGGCCATCCATATCAATCTGTGAGAAAAAAATTAATGTTGCTCATACCTTAATTGAAGAGGACTAATAATTAAGAGCTGAAGCATATAGCCAGCACTAATACACATCTCAATTGGTTGAGTTTACACAATATTGACTAAAAAATTAAAGTTGAAAAAACTTTCCACTCAAAGAGTGCCAAATCCATTGCACCCAGATCAGCTGCAGACAGGAGGAGAGCTTTCAATGAAAGTTCTAAACAAGTGGGTCCTGAAACATTTCTACAAAGAACTGTAATAGGATATGAAATATGGTTTTACCAGTACTATGCTGAACAGAAAGCACAATAAAAGGAATGACTATCAAGAGGTAGAAACAGTCCAGTTAAAGCAAAAGTACAGCAGTCAAGAGTAAAGTTCATGCAACAGTTTGGGGGATGCTCAAGGCATTTTGCTTGTCAATTTTCTAGAAGCCCAAAGAATGATAACAGCTGCTTATTATGATATGGTTATGAGAAAATTAGTCAAATCTTTAGCAGAACAATGCCTGGGAAAATTTCACTAGAGAATCTATCTCTACCACCACAGTGCTCTCACTCATTCTTCTCATCAAATAAACCAGGGGGATTTTGTGAGCATTAGGCATTCCTCTTGCAATCTTGATTTGATTCCTTCTGACTTCTCTTTGTTTCTTAACACTGAAAACATTTTAAAGGTCACAAATTTTTCTTTAGTTAATAATATAAAAAATATTATATGGACATGTTTAAATTCCCAGGACCCAGAGTTTTTAGGGATGGCCTTAAATAGTTGGTATCATTATTTACAAAAGTGTCTTGAATTTGATGGAGCTTATGTTGATAAATAAAGTTTACATTTTAACTTTAATCTTTTAATTCCACATTCCATGAAATTTTAAAATTGTCTTCATACACACACATGCTTTTCCTCCATATGTTTGTTGAGAGAAGCAAGAACCTCCCAGTAATAATGAACACATCTGTCTCAGAGCTCTTTTCCAAATTTTGCCTTTTCAATATCATTCTCTACGAAAAGGAGTCAGGACTCCCTAGAACAGTAGCTGATTACAAGCTAGAGGAGGCAAAAATATAAGAATCTTGAATATCCAAAAACAAACAAACAAAATACTCAGAAGAATGGCGATGACATGTCAAAATGACAAAGAAGTCAACTACAATGAGCTCCTACTGTTTGAATCTGAGACATTAAAATAAATAATAATATTATCTAGTAACATTGAAGTATTACAAGCTACTAAAAAAATAATCCATGAGTCCACACAAAAAGAAACAAGCAAGGAGGAACATTCATATGCATAGTAGAAAGCCAACTAATAAATGAAGAAGAAAAGAAAAATTTATAAAATTAACCCTAAGAATTGCTAAGGTTTAAATGTGCCCCCAAGTACTTGTATTAGAAATTTAATTCATAGTGCAATAGCTTTGGGAGATGGAATATTTTTGTTTGTTTGTTTATAGAGACAGAGTCTCATTTTGTTGCCTTCGGTAGAGTGCCATGGTGTCACAGCTCACAGCAACCTCCAACTCCTGGGCTTAGGCAATTCTCTTGCCTCAGCCTCCTGAGTAGCTGGGACTACAGGCGCCCGCCACAACCCCTGGCTATTTTTGTTGCTGTTGTTGCAGTTTGACTGGGGCTGGGTTTGAACCCTGAACCCTCAGTATATGGGGCCGGGATTGAACCTTCCACCCTCAGTATATGGGGCCAGCACCCTACCCACTGAGCCACAGGTGCCACCCAAGAGGTGGAACCTTTAAGAGGTGATTATGAAATGAGAGTGCTGCCCTCATGAATGGATTAATGTTGTTACTGCAGGAATGAGTTCCTTATTAAAAAAATAAGTTAAGTCCCCTCCTCCCTCTTTCAGTCTTTTGTTAAGTTATGATTCCGCAGCAAGAAGGCCAGCACCAGATGTGGCCCTTCAATCTTGGAACCTCCCAGTCTCAAAAACTATGAAACTACAAACTATTTCTGTATTTGCCTAAGACAGCAACCATCATAGTAATAAATGGCTTAAACATGGATCATCAAATGGATTCTGAACCTATTGGGTAACAATCGGAAGAATAATGCAATATTTATATGGTCTCTCATTATTACCTTATAAAATATATATTTTTTAATTACAAAGAGTGAAAAATAGTAACTTTGCAGTGGAGAAATCTGGTAGACAGCATTTAAACCATATGATCAGAGCTAAAATTTTTAGTAATAGGCTAAACATTAGCATGTGCCTCTAGATATAAGATTTTAGCATCACGCTCAAAGTATTGTGACTAAAATTATGGGACTTGAATCTCATTCCAAGGAAACATAAAATTAACTCAAATTGAAAGATAATCTATGCTATATGTTGAATGTTTGTATTCCTCCAAATTCATATGTTGAAATCTAATTACCAAAAAGAAGGTATGTCAAGGTGTGGCCTTTGGGCAGAGCCCTCATGAGTGGGATTAATGCTCATATAATGGAGACCCCAGAGAGTCCCTTCCTCTTTCTGTCTTGAACAGCAAGAAGACAGTTGTCCATGAATAAGGAAAACTGGTCCTCACCAAACACTGAATCTGCTAGAGCTTCCCACCCTCCAGACTGTAAGAAATAAATCTCTGTTGTTTATAAACTACCCAGGGAGTAGTAGTTTGTTATAGCAGCCCCGTCAAACAAAGATAGTCTTCAAACCAATTAGTCTGTATTCTTCAAAAATGTTAATGTCGTGAAATATAATGAAAGCATTCCAGTTTAAAGGATATTAAAGAGGCATGGAAACTGAATGCAAAGCATGATTTTCTATTTTCTTTTGCTATAGATAATATTATTGGGACACTTATTGAAATCTGAAATAAGATCTATAGATTAGATAATACCAATGTGTCAAGGTTAATTTGCTAATTTTGACCATTAAACTAAAGCTATACATGTATGATAAGTCCATGTTGTTAGGAAGTTCTTAAGTATTTAGAGCTAAAAGGTATCATGTCTGCAACTACTCCTAAACAGATCAGGGAAAAAAAATCATATAATTGGCAAACATGTATGTGAATGTAAATAGATACAGAGATGAGAGAGAGATTGAGTAAAGACAACTTTAGTCAAGTGTTAATGTTTGGGGAATTTTGGTGAAGGATATCTAGGAATTACTTATGCTAATCTTTCAATTCTGGAGTAAATATGAAATTATATTAAATTAAAAGTTAAAATAAATTCCTTTGTGAGAAAGTCCCTGCAGCCCTTAAAGGTCATCCTTCCTTCTTAAGTCTCCTCATATCTTATTGCTCACACTTCTACCACTTCTGAATTGTATTTTAGTTAAGGTATTTTACAGTCTTGCTCTCCTATTAGAGTATTGTGTGCTTTATCATTATTTTTGACTGGTCTCCTCCCCCACAGGGCATAAGAATATGTCTGACACGGCTCTCAATATTGCTTTGAACAAATGGATAATGAAAAGCAACAAATACCATAGGAGAATACAAAGAATTTAAAAATTCCTGAAGGGAATAGTCATCACCAGCTCCTGGGTTGTCCAGAGTAACATTCGTGAAGGAAGAGGTAACTGAGCTGGGTCTGAAGAATGAGTAGGATATGGATCAGAAATGATGGTGAAAGAGGGCTTTGTAATGGAGAGCAAGAAACAGGAAGACCTGAGACTGAGGATCCTCAATATGGCGGCCTTGAGAATGACCTGCACACCACCAACTATAAGGACTGTAACTGGCCAAATGTCCCAGCTGATGTCTCTGAAATCCAATGCAGCATTTGAACTAAGAATGTATTTCCCACAGTCTGGTCTCCAACAATGATGGAGCACAGCCAGGATTTGGAGGCAGACACATTCCCAGGAAACCAAGGACACCCCAGTTGGCTTATTTGGGCTTGAGGATCCCCATGTTGCTTTGCCTAACTCGATCTCAGATACTTCAACCCAATCTCTCTCTTTTTCACTCAGAGTAAAACTTATCTTATGGTTTGATGTTTCACTCCATCTTCACTACCCTCCCCCATTTTCTTTTACAAGAGAATTTCATAAAATCCTTGCCACTTCGAATCTCATTTTCTCATCTGCTTCTTGGAAGATTCAGACTAACACATAGAGAGTATGCACGGAGTAAACAGGGGAAACTAAAGCTGGAGGAGAAATCAGGACTCATTACTGAGAACAGGAAGTCAATTCAATTTTTGACTCAAGGCAGGATAAATCTTAATTTCCTAATAGAAACAGAACTGTCTATGTAGTTTTAGAGTTCGACAGTGGTAGAGATTGCACAACTTCCTTTTGTAAATTATTTCATAGCTTAATCATATTTCACATCTCACTTCTCCACTAAATCACTTGTGAGTTAAGGTCATTTCTTCCAGTCCAGTCTTCTGTGGTGGTAGATTACAGCCAAGTATTGAAATGCTAAATTAACTACACCAACTCTCACTCACAACAGGAATTTCTTCTACAATATTCTGCACACATAGCTCTGTAGGGATATTGGCCACTTTCTATTTCGCATAAAATTATGGCTCAAAATAATCTAATCTATTCATTAGGCAATTAAAAAAATTATTTCCCATTTGTAAGCAGAAAACAAGGTTTGTATGTTGACTTCAAAAACGTTTTTATCATTTCTAAAGAGAGGAAATAATTTTTTTTCTATTTTAAAGTTTTTTAAATACTCTGCCTTCTACCGACAAAGTAAGAAAGTCTGTCTTTGATGACTTAGATGAAACATAACATTTTATTCAATTTGAAAGAGCAGATGTATTTTTTTTCTGCCAAAGATTTGAAACAGAGATGGAAAGCATGTGGGAAATGCTGTTATCTTTCCAGATCTCTGCTTAAATAAAATAAAGGCATTTGTCTGACCACGATAAGCACATTGTCTGGTTCAGATTCTCCAAATATGCAAATCAACAGGAAAAGCTCCAGCAGCAAGACTTACCCATCTGCACAGAGCGTCAAAAATGGTGGTGTACTTACCTAAAATAGAAAGAGAGATGACATTAGTGACATTCATCACAGCGTAGACACATAGTGAAAAACACGTTCTAGAAGGCATTTAGAGCATCTGCTCCCCTCACCATTGCCAAGACCCAGTTTCAGGGCTTTTGTTTATGACACAACAGGCCAGATGGTGGTGTCTCTCACCATCCAAGTTTACTCTGAATACACTTCGTAGGTATTAGATTAATAAATACTGAAAAAGATTCTAACAATCAACTAATCAAGCACTATGATTGAATAACAACAGCAAATAACGTTTCTTGAATGCTTACTTGCCTGCAAGCCCAGAGCAGTGCAATATGCCTTATTTTCTCATTTATTCTTTAGAAAATGGAGGTGAGGCTAAGTACTATTGCTTAATACGAAGCCCATCCTCACAATCTTTATGCTGTACTACCACCACCCAGTGGGAATACATTAAGATATCATCTTATTCCAGGTAAATTGGCTATTAACAAGAAAATAAAAAATTAATGCTGGCATAGATGCAGAGAAAAAGGAACACTTGTTATAGACTGTTGGTAGGAAGGCAAAGTAGTATAACTATTATGGAAAACAGTATGGAAGTTCCTAAAATCATTAAAGCTAAAACTACCATATGATCCAGAAATCATGCTACTGAATAACAAATATATATATATATATATATATATGTATATAGAAACACACACACATATATATATCTCTCCAAAAGAAAGGAAATAATTATATCAAAGGGATATATATAGGGTATCCCCAAAGTCACCCCTGAAACTTATATTTTCCACAAAATATTCTCCATGTGCTAGCCATCTCTTTGTAAAATTTTGCAACAAATATTTTTTAAATAAATGTATATTTGGCTACCATTTCCTTTTTCCCTAAGTAAAGGGACTTCAGGGGTGATTTTCAGGACACCCAGAACATTCCCATGTTATTGGAGCATTATTCATAGTAAACAAGGTATGTAATCAGCCTAATCAATGGATGAATGGATATAATAGATCTGGTATATACACATGATATAATATCTTCAGCCATAGAACAAGAATGAGGTCCTGCCATTTACAGCAATGTAGACGGAACTGGAGGTCATTAGGTTAAATGAAATACTCCTGGTACAGAAATAGCACACATTCTCACTCGTAGGTGGCAGCTTAAAAAGCAAACCTCATGGAGGTAGAAAGTAGAATGATGGTTACCAGAGGCTGGGGAGGGAAGGGAAGAGGTAGGAAGGAAGGAAGAAAGAGAAGTTAGTTGATGGCTACAAAAACACAGTCAAATCAGAGGAACAAGTTCTAATATTTGATAGTATAAGAGGAAAATTATAGTAAATAATTTAGTGTGTATTTCAAAATATCTAGAAGAGAAAAATTGTAATGTTCCCAGCACAAAGAGAAGATAAATGTTTGAAGTGACGGATCTCCCAATTACTCTGATTCGATTATTTCATATTGCATACAGGTATCAAAATACCACGTGTGCCAGAATATGTACAACCATTATATATTAATAGAAATAAGTTTAAAGAATACAACAGGAAAGAAAGATGGATAATTGTAGTAGTATTTTGTTAAATAACAAATTATAAAAACTGGCCATGATTTTAGAACTACTCAGGAGCTGTTGAATGATTAAAAGTATGAATAACAAGCGAATGAGTATAATCCAGAGGTTATACTCCAATATAGTGAATATTTGCACCACAAAGCAGTCTCATGTGCAGGTTGTTTCTTTCCTCCTGCAGAGGGCCAGCCATTCCTGCTTTATTACGCTGATGAGCGAGGAGAACTGAATGCTCTAAGTGATAAAGATGGTCAATGGATCTAGAACAAATGGCCAGGAACCGACAGAGAAAGGTTGGAGTTGTCAGATCTTCAAACGACATGTTAGTCAACAACGTAAAATTCTTTAATTTTTCAATAAAGAATTAACAAACACCACTTAACGGTTTGCTTTTGTTCAGGTTTGTGATCATTCTCATCTAGATTCTGATTAGCAATAAAATGTTACAGAAAGAAGTAGGTGAGAGAGAAATTGAGACTGGGTATTTGAAAGAATATGATAAATAGAAAACAAAAGAAATCCCTAGGGCCTTAAATTCATGAAGCTATAACCATCAAGTCATTTCATGTTTTAATATTCATAACGTGCCCAAGGAATCAATTTTTAAAATTATTAACTACAAGAGCAATTTGCCCCTGGAAATGCAAATCTCTCTTCCCATAAGATGGTGTCAGAGTAAAATGAATCAATGAAACAATGATGGTCTTTGCACAAATGTCTAGAGCCTTTATCAAAGAACTCTCAATTTTAATATATTCAGCATGAACAATCTTTATACCTGTAAAGTTTTCACTGTTTTTCTCAGTATTATTTTCGGATTTGAGTTATATGTTAAGTGTGGTTGTTAAAGTTAATCCAAAAGGAGAGGAAGGCTGATAAGGTTTGAAGCAGTTTTGTTTACTTGTTTCAAGGTCAAATTAGGTTGATCTGAAAAGAAAATCACAAGTATTTGCAAATTTTAGTGAAGCAAATAGAACTTTAATCCTGAATTCACTGTTTGCCCTTAAAGATAATTGAACTCAATGATTCAAAAACTTTAATTATGAGGTAGTTAAGAAATGCATTTGGTTCCATTTTGACAAAGACCTTGGAGGGAGTCCAAGGAACAGAGTTATTTGTGCATATAAATAGGCAATATTTGATGGAGTGTATGTGTTGAATAAGAATGACTGAAAAGCATACATTTTTTCTTTATCCACTTCCTTGTAATGATACTAAGTTTCTGGTTAACGTTCTGTCAGTGAGCAGATCAAGGAAAGAGTAAGTAAGATTCACTTTCAATAAACCTGAAACGTCTGTGGATTAGGATTTATACCTCTGTTCTATTAACTATTTGGATCATTTCCAAGAGATAAAGGGATATGAAAATAAGACATCAAAAGTTCATACCTTAAGGCCTGCAAAAAATAGGGGCAACTCGAAGATGAATAGTATTTGAAGTCAAACTCGGGGAAAAAATGACATCAAAGAACAGTCACATTTATTCACTTGATTAAGGAAAAAATTGTCCAGCACTGACGTCTGTGACAGGATTCATCACCCCTGCCCAACCACAACCTCCCTTGTCAAATATTTTTGTCATTTAGATTCTTAACAGAATAAAATTATCTTATTGGGCATCTATTTGCTTATTCACAAACTCCTGTTAACTCAGTGTATTTATTCCTTTATAAAGTAGGTGTGGATCTGAAGAATGAGTTATATGCCAGGTTTGACTTGTTTGCTGAGAAAATAATTAAGACACCTTAGAGTGAGGTCAGTACTTATGGATTGCTCTAGACGTATGCCTGGCACTGTGCAGTGAGCCCTTGTTCTTAAAGGAATCTTATTTTGATCTTCTTGAGAAGGGAAGACAACCACACTTAAAATGATGATCAAATGATACAAAACAACTTATAATTACATGTAAATTACATGGTAGAGCCATCAAATGCTACAGGAATGAAAGACACGAAGAAAAGCTGTTTCAGCTGTTGTGTGGGATTAGAGCAATATGTTGTAACTGGGTGGGAAACCATCGAGAGAGCTTTTGGACTTCTGACACGGAATGTACCCCCAGTACATACTCTTCTTGCCAGCGTCCACAGAGTCCAGAACAGAGATTTCTGGATTAGTGTGGGAGCTGCTTCAGATCCAAAACAAATGCTTCAGAGGGTCCATGGGTCTTCAGTGATTTTGAAGATCAAGATTATTTATTCCACAAGAGCAAATTGCCCCTGGAAATGCAAATCTTTCTTTCAAAGAGTATTTTATATCCCATGATTGTTTGCTCCTACAAATTACAGACTGTTAATTGAATATTAGTAACACACGTAACAGTGTACCTTTACCAAACACTGCTACTACTAATGAATTTTGCTGTAAGGTATTCAGTTATCTATACTGCATCAACTTGCAGAGGATCGGTTCTATGCCATCAAGACACACAGAGATTCCTACAATCAAGTTACTTTCAAATTGTATTAAAATCATGCCCCTTAATTGTGCCCACCTGAGTTATATTTACTTATGCCTAATTCAAGGTCAACTACCTTGAACTCTCCAGGCCTCTAGTCTTCTAGGATTTTTTTTTTTAATTCAATAAGCATCTTAAATTCCTATCTCATATTTATTGGAAAACCCCAAACATCCAGGCTCCAATATATTTTTTTTAATCAAGCCAGCTCAAGGATTATCTCTTCTAATCAACGAATTTTCTACAGATTCCTGCCCTACCCACCCACCCCTCATTTTTAAGGGTCCCCTTTTCACTCTCAGCTATTTGCAGTGCATTAGAATTGCTTCCTCAAGGCAGGAATGGACTCTCTCATGGCTATATTACCAAATGTTGTCTCTGTACATAATGCACATTAGATATGTAACACATTTGTTGAAATGACAATTGTTTCCTTGGTTACCCCACAGATTTTGGAACTCAAGCCAATAGTCTTCTAGTGGCCCTGAAGTCCTTTCAGATGAGTTACACAGACTGGAGACATATTTGAAGATGGCATATATTTGATTTATTCTCATTAAACCAATTTAAATTCACATTATTTCTATTTCCCAAAGTCTTCATCTCAAAGTGTGAAACCATGGTATACTAATACTTTGAACTATTGTCTTCCTTTAAAAAAATGAGCAAATCAAGTATGATTTATGTGTACATAGGAAAAAAGAGTGAATTAACTTTAAGAAGAGCAACAATTGTTACTATGAGCTTGATAGTTTACATTCATCTTGCATTTTATCCTCCCAACAGCCCGGGGAGGTAGGTACAACTGGGAAATGGATGGCTTAAGATAAATCAACTGAGATTATAGTCAAGAGTGGTAGAGACAAGACTCAGCTCAGGCAATTTGTCCAGAGTCTCAGCATATAACTACTAACACCTCCTTCATTTCCAAATTCATTACCAAATATCCATCAAATGCCTACTGTAATCAGGCTCTTGCTCCAGGGATACACCAGTGAGTAACATTAACACATTTTGGTCCACCTGGAGCTTACTTTCTAATGGAGGAAGACAGACAATAAACAATAGTGTGATATACAAATTTATTATACATAGTACAACACAACAAGAGGAGTGAGTGCCATAGGATAAAGTGAGTGGGGAAACAGAGGCAGAGAAAGGTAGTATTCAGATAAACGCATTTGTGATGGTAAATAGGGGGATCAGAGTAGTAGTCCCCTTCCAAAAAGCACATGTGAACAATGACTTGAGTTATTCCTGAACACATTGATTTGATGTGAAACCAGTAAAAGTTGAGGATGCAATAGGGGATAACACTTCAGAAAGGTTCTGAAGCTCTTGATTTGTATCTTTTACAATGTGTCTGTCCCACAGTTGAGTAAACCTTGAACATATGTACCTCTTCTATTATTTTGTAAATGCCTAGCCTGGAACAGCTACACTTCCCTTATCTTTAAATTCCTCCACAGTGCTTAGAAGAGTGGCTGCCACAAAAACTAGTATCTGTGGAATGAACGATGGTCTTCTGGAAACAGTTGAACATAAGAGAATTACAAAAAAAAAGGTAGTGATCAAATCAATAGTTATAATTATCAGTACCCGAAATAGATCAAGTCTGGAAAGAAAGTCATGGAAAAGTCTTCTGATCATGGCAATACAATTGAGATAAATGTTTTGGGATAGAATAAGAGTAATTTTGTTATTCTTGGAGCTAAGGGAGTTGAAAGAAAGGCTTCCTGTAATCTGGGGTGAATCTATACTAGAAATTACATTTGAAAGTTTTAATGAAAATTTTCATCCATTCAATTAGTATTTATTGAGAGCCAATTACGCAATAGGCATTGGAGATAAATCAGTTAATACAAGAGATAATTCTTGAATTTATGTGCTACATTCTAGACATAAGTTATGTGATCAATTAATTAGCATTATGGTAAATTCAATAAAAGAGTCATACAGAGGGACTAAAAGGACTTGGGCCCCTGGGATGTGAGCAGGTGAATCTGAGACCTGAAGGGCAAGTAAATGGGGGTAGGAACAGTAAAATGGGAACTTTCTATATTCTTAGTACTATATCATTCTCGGTATCATATCTATTCAATAAATATGTAGCAGGTGTTACTATATTTCTGCACAATATGTACCCAACATATACCATCTCATTTTCTATTTACTACAAACCTATAAATAAGTAAGGTTTTATTATGCTCATTTACCAGATAAGAAAATTGAGGGTCAAATACACAAAAATATCTTGCTCAAGATTATACAGCCAAGATTCTAATCTAGACCTGTTTGGGATTTTCTAACATCACTCAGGTGTCAGGCAACCAGTGACCAAGCTCTGCTATCTGGATGAGTTGAGATTATATATTTACTGATAAACAATAGCCTGGGGAGGGGTTTAAATCAGACTGTGGCTGGGCAGGTTGACTTAGGCCAGAGCAACCAATGGGAACATAGGTTGAATTGTCCCCGTGGACACAGCCAGTGGTCCCACTTGGCATAACAAACTCTCCTGCCTTTATTTACTGATTTTTTTTAGTAGAAAAAATATTGAAGATGTATAGACATCAGTTTCAGTCCTGTAAATATGAAAATGAATTACACATACCCTTTTCTCAAAGGGTTCATTGTGGTAAGAATTCAGACTCATAAATGGATAAATGAAGTCTAATATGGCAAATATTCCACAAATATTACAAAACACATTACAGAAAACATTTGGTCCAGTAGAAGAGCCTCCTAATTTTGCTTGAAGGCTTCTAAGAGGAACTGGCTTTTTCCTTGCAATTGGAGTGGAACATCTGGATATAAGGCAAAGTGAAAAAGAACATGATTCTCTTTCTGGACAAGAGAAAATTCATAATGTTTTTCAAACAGCAAGACGCTAGTTGGCTGACATGTATCTGAGTATGTGTTGGAGGGGAGGAAGATGCCCCATCCTTCTTTGGGAAGATCACATGGTAATTATCTTGACCTCTGACTTCCTATATGGCATAGACATTTGCCAAACTGATGCGTCGTGGTCCACTCAGCGGTATGGGCCTCTTAGGACTTTTACCAACATGAAGGGTCAAGCAGAAAGGGAGAGAGACGAGGCACCACATACACTCACACTCAAATCCTAGCACAATGAACTTTACCTGTAAACTGACTTGTTATTATTTGTAAGCCTTATAACAGTAGATGTAAAAGGAATGCCACCTATAGATGGTGCTTAGAGATATTTAAAATTTACTTAATTTCCATGTATTTATTTTTTTGAGGTTGAAAGACAGCAAGAATATAAACAAATGTAATTGCTTGATAGTCCAAAACAAATCTATTTAGAGTGAAACCGTACTTACCCACGCAGCTATTGTGACAGGGAAGATAGTATCAAACCAACATTCTACTTTTCAAGACCTACATCAACAACCATTTGATTCGAGGAACCACCTTCATTAGCACAGACTATCGTTAATGGTCACAGATTTATATAAGGCTAAAAAATCTAATCTCTGTGTCTCTGAAAATGGAAAAGCCTGCACCTAGGTGCTATAACCACTGTGCTACAGGCACCGAGCCAGTAGTTCCATTTTAATAAAACATAACGCCCAAGTCATCTTAGGTTCAGTCCTGCTGCTTTCCACCCCCACAAATCGCTGTGTATACCACCAGTCACAGCACTTAACACATATTCTTTCCTGATCATCTTTTCAAATCTCTGCTTCGCTAACCCTAATTTGAATTATTTTGGTCTGAACTGCTTAGAAGAGGGGTTTTATTTATGTTATTTATTTATGCTTATGTCTCCCATATCCCTAGAGCATGGTACTGTAGCTATATACAAAATTATTGTTAAATGAACAAGTGAATAAACAAATAAATGAATGCTTTTCTCTGAAACAATTAATACTGAAAAGCAAATGTAAGCAAGGTGGGGAAAATACCATTCATCATAGTTCAGGAATGCGAGAGGGGGATGAGCCCCTGGAACACAAGCCCAGGGAATTTCACAATTATCGAAGGTCAGCCTTGCATGGTGACTTTGGAAGGTGGAGACTCCAAGAGGAACAGCATGAAGGGGAGAAGATGCAGCCAGCAAGACAATAGAAGGCTCGGTGATGTGTGTGCTCAGCGTAAATCTTCCCCTTAACTCTTCAAAGCCTCAAGAAAGCAGCCAAACACACATGCTACATGTTCTTGAATTTCTTAGGAAAAACAGTTAATAGCCATAACGCTCTGGATCCAGGTTGGAAGCCCAGAAAGCAAGAGCACTTAAGACAGACACAAAGGCCCGGAGGCAGGAATAGCATAAAGATGCAAGGTTTAATGCTGGCATAGACGGCATAGCAAAAGTTAACTGAATTTCCAAGGGGCAGGAAAGCCCTTATCAATAGAAATGACAGAAGAGAACGAGGTAGGAAGCGAGGTGACAGATCCATTCAGATATCAACAGCAGCTTCATCGGAAAATGATTTTTTATTATTAGTTATACTCTGCCTTTATAAATTGTAATCCTGCTGAGAAGAATTAAAAAACTAAAGAACACCAAGTTATCGTTCAAAATTATCCTATAGGTACATAGAGAAAAGTGAGCTTCTTAGTAGCCAATATGAAAAGATGAAAAGGGAACATGATTTCTTACACAATTTGGAATTACTCAGAAAACACGGAGGTAGCCTTGATTTTGGAGCATCAGGGAGAAATGTCTCCTGGGCCCTCACTGGGGAAAGACTCTTTCCCATAATGTTCTGTGAATACAGTATGATACCAAGAAGATAATAATACAAAAAGGTTAATCACCTAAAATCTTCCTGCTTACATGAACACATTCCCTTATGTAAATCACAAACAAATTATCTACTTTACATTACATTGTTCATCTCACATGGTACATCTCACTTCAGCCTGGGGGCACAGTTACCAATAAAAGAAACATGTCTTATTTTCAAAACATTTTATTATTCATAGCATTGGTGGTTCTCTGACAATAATAAAGACATGGTTAGTATCACCTTCTGTGGAGCAAGTACCTTACACTTCAAATAACCTTCACCAAAAGAACAGAGGATACATATAGACTTATACAACATTACAAATTGATGATAATTCAAAGAGGTGGCACATAGCTTGCACTTGAGAAGGAATTTTCCCTTTGCATTTTGAAGGGGGATCTGGCGGTGTTTCCTTTGTCCCCAGCCGATCTCTCAATGAAATGTTTCTACTTTGCACCCTTTGGGTTCAGTTGTTCAACTGGTTACAATTAGTTAGATTAGTAACTGGTTGAACAACTGTAACAAAAGAGTACAGATTAACTTGTGGAGGTCTACTAGAGAGAGGTTTGCTAGTGATGCTCAGCAGGGCTCTGTCTGTCCTCTTCAATGTTTGCATGAATGACTTGCAGCAAGATACAGACATTCAAGAGAAATTCATTAAACATGGATTCATTGTCTAGTACTGATCTGCTATTATGACAGGGACTAAGAGTACTGAGAAAATCTCCATTATATGTCCCTGATGGCAAACTAGAGAGAAGGAGGGAAACAGACAGAGGCAGAGAAAGTAAAAGAAAAGGGTGAGGGGAGAGGGGAAAGAGGAGAAGAGAGAGAAAGAGAGAGAGAGAAAATACATTATACAGCAGGAAATTTAACTCACAGTCCATGGGCTCTGGCTAGAAAAAAATGAATGAAAAACAATAGTTCCAGGAATATGAGGAAGGTAACCCTCACGATTTACAAATTTCCCCCTATAATAAACATTCAATCACTGTCAACACTAGGGAGCACAAATCTATTATCTCATCTTATATGACATTATGTTGGTGATAAATTAACAAGTCTTGTTTTTCAATACAAACAAGAACACACAAAAGCCCTACTTCATTAAACGAAAAGAAGAGGACTCTCATCTTTCCAAGGGCTAGTCCGCTCCCTGATATTAATTTGGGTACTCAGGAAAAGGTGTTCTTTCAAGCACCAAATGTTCATTTATTGCAATTAGTACAACATGCTTAGTGGGCACTGTCTTCTGTAATAATTACTCCATTTCCCTAACCATCTAATAATTCTACCATAGATAGGTTTCTGTATCATGGCACACCTTGCTCGTTTTATCATCAGAATTCTGAGAATACCTTCTCCAGAGCGAATTTGAAAAATTGCCAGCATTGTGCTTGAAATTGGATAAAAACTGGAGAGAACACAGGGGAGCTCCCCCTCAGAAAATCCATTTATTTATTGGATTCCTTTGCTACCATTCAGAAATCCAATGAGACTAATTGGTGGGTGTTTTCTGCTGTTCAAGAAGTTAATCTCTCTCTCTCTCTTTTTTTTTTTTCCATTGAGTCTAAATCAGCAATGAACTTTTATACCACGTCAGAGTGGCGGTCATGAACAAGGCCTGACCTTGCACTTAACATGGGATCTCTCACATTTTAGACTAAGTAGCCACGTAGACATTAAAGCATCATAATCCAACTCACATGCTACAGAAAACATAGCATCAGAAAATTGTAAAGTATTTTCTTTGAAATATATGTGTGTTTCCATCAGATTTATTTTAGCTTTGTAAAACTCTGTAGACCTGAATCCTCCAACTACAGCTATTAGTAAAAGCTGTTTAAAACCAGGCTTTCTTTATTTACAAAAGGCAGTTTCTATAAGATGACTAGGGAGAATAAACACAAAAAGAAATGAGAACTTTTCCATCTCTAGCAATCCGCCCAAGTAATCTGGCAGTAGACTGCACACAGCTGTCTCTGGGAGAGAGTTTTCTTTTTTTGGACTTTCCTATTGACTGTGCTCTTGTGGCATGAATAATGTAAATGAAACATTGTTCCAGGTTTGATAAGAAGGGAGGCCAGAAACGATTGTTCCCACAGGTACCCCCTTTCATGACCAAGATGTTGTCTGGAACCTCCTGAACAAGAGCCCATCATTTCCCATGCCAGCTACACACAAAACGTTCTAGGATATTTCTTGCCACCTTCCCTGAACTGAGGAAGACAGACTCAGCAGGGCCGCAGCCCTGGAGATAAACTTAAGTGGTCAGAAGTCAAGCCTGGGATGTAAACTCGGGAAAGAGCCTCTTATTCCCTACACTTCTCACTTGTCCTCAACCATTGGAAGCTATTCTCACTGAATTGAATTCAGTGAAAAAAGAGAAACCATCACAATTTTCCCCAGGCTATGGTAAATATATGTTCTTATACTTAGTTTTTAAATAATAATTCTAATAAAATAAGACTTTTCCTGGTAATTTTCCCAGAACCTACCAGGGTTACTTATTATTAATCATTATATTTTATCAGCTATTTAACTTTGTGCCAGGATTTATACACAGCACTCAACACCTATTGTAGATTTATTCTTCCTAATAGTTTGATGGAATAACACTTGGCATAGACAGGAATCACTTCCTACTTTTATCCCTACTTATACTTTTGGGGATCAACTCTTCCAAATGGTGGATTACTGCACAATGCAAGGGTACATGTCGGATCTATTAGTATAGAGGATAAGTGTCTTAACACAAGTATTAAGTAAACAAGATGAGGCATATATTAACCAGTGTGATGTAAGTGTTTCTAATTCTATATGAAATCAGCACCTTGTAACCCAAACAAATGCATTAATGAATACACGATCTATGTGTTTATGATTTAATAAAAAAATAATAATTATTATTTTTTAAAAGGTAGTTGTCTGGACTCAGATGATCTGTGATTGAATCTTACCTGTGTGAAGTTGGGAAAGTTATGAAATGAAGGTAATAGTACTACCAATCTCATAATAGAATTCTGGAGATTAAATCAGGTAAGCTTGAAGCATGTCCAGACCTGTATGTTGAACTCTGCTACTCTTCCAAGTTTGTTGATTTGTTTAAAATGACAGAAATAATGTAAGGTTAGAAAACCACCCTACATAAGCCACACAAAGGCAAGACATTAATGGGTTGAAATGGCTCTTGCTAATACAGAAGCAAGAAAGCAGGGCTCCCCCTGAAGCATCGAGGCTGTTTGTTTGGAGGTAAAAGTCCATAAAAACAGTAAAGTATGCTTCCGCTAATCCCAGGTGCTTAGGGGGTGACAACCCCACCCCTGGTGATACGGATCAGAGGATGACATATGTCTGTACATAATGTCTTGGGGCCTAAAGATTTCTGCTCTGTAGAAAAACAAAGTCATAAATCCATTTTGGGTTAACTAAGTGTGTGCTTGAGGGGTTTCATTCACCAG
>CAUYON010072032.1:0-17261 GCA_963573935.1 Arctocebus calabarensis
CAACAATAGCCAAGCTGAAAAAACAGTCAAGGACTCTATTCCGTTCACAGTAGTGCCAAAGAAGATGAAATATTTGGGAATTTACCTAACAAAGGACGTGAAAGATCTCTATAAAGAGAACTATGAAACTCTAAGAAAAGAAATAGCTGAAGATGATAACAAATGGAAAAACATACTACGCTCATGGCTGGGAAGAATCAACATTGTTAAAATATACTACCCAAAGCAACATACAATTTTAATGCAATCCCTATTAAAGCACCAGTGTCATACTATAAAGATCTAAAAAAAATACTTCGTTTTATATGGAATCAGAAAAAACCTTGAATAGCCAAGACATTACTCAGAAATACAAACAAAGCAGGAGGAATTATACTACCAGACCTCAGACTATACTATAAATCTATAGTGATCAAAACAGCATGGTACTGGCACAAGAACAGAGAGGTAAATGTATGGAACAGAATAGAGAACCAAGAGATGAACCCAGCTATTTACCGTTATTTGATCTTTGATAAGCCAATTTAAAACATTCAGTGGGGAAAAGATTCCCTATTTAACAAATGGTGCTGGGTGAACTGGCTGGTGATCTGTAGAAGACTGAAACTGGACTCACACCTCACCATTAACTAAGATAGACTCTCACTGGATTAAAGATTTAAACTTAAGGGTGGCACCTGTGGCTCAAAGGAGTAGAGCGCCTGCCCCATATGCCGGAGGTGGCGGGTTCAAACCCAGCCCTGGCCAAAAACTGGAAAAAAAAAAAAAAAGATTTAAACTTACGACATGAAACTATAAAAATACTAGAAGAAAGTGCAGGGAAAAATGCACAAAGAAATCGGTGTGGGTGAATATTTTATGAGGAGGACCTGCCACGCAATTGAAGCAACATCAAAAATACACTAATGGGACCTGATCAAACTAAAAAGCTTCTGCACAGCCAAGAACACAGTAAGTAAAGCAAGTAGACAGCCCTCAGAATAGATATTTTCAGAAAGATATTTTCAGGTTATGACTCTGACAAAGGTTTTAATAACCAGAATACACAGAGAACTCAAATGTCTTAGCAAGAAAAGAAGAAGCGTTCCAATCTCAGGGTGGCCGAGGGACTTGAGGAGAAACTTCTCTGAAGAAGACAGGCACATGGCCTACAGACACATGAAAAAATGCTCATTATCCTTAATCATCAGAGAAATGCAAATCAAAACTACTTTGAGATATCATCTAACTCCAGTAAGATTAGCCCACATCATAAAATCCCAAAATCAGAGATGTTGGCATGGGTGTGGAGAAAAGGGAACACTTCTACATTGCTGGTGGGAATGCAAACTAATATGTTCCTTTTGGAAAGATGTTTGGAGGATACTTAGAGATCTAAAAATAGACCTGCCATTCGATCCTACAATTCCTCTACTAGGTATATATCCAGAAGACCAAAAATCACATTATAACAAAGATATATGTACCGGAATGTTTATTGCAGCCCAATTCATAATTGCTAAGTCATGGAAGAAGCCCAAGTGCCCATCAACCTATGAATGGATCAATAAACTGTGGTATATGTACACCATGGACTAGTATGCACCCTTAAAGAAAGATGGAGACTTTACCTCTTTCATGTTTACATGGATGGAGCTGGGACATATTCTTCTGAGCAAAGTATCTCAAGAATGGAAGAAAAAGTATCCAATGTACTCAGTTTTACTTTGAAACCAATTATAGTTCAAGAAGAAGGGGAAAGGGGAGAGGGAGCGGAGAGGAGGGGGGAGGGTGGATGGAGGGAGAGTAATTGGTGGGATCTCACCTACAGTGCGTCTTACAAGGGTACATGTGAAATTTACTAGGTGTAGAATATAAAGGTCTTAACACAATAACTAAGAAAATGCTGTGAAAGTTATGTTAACCAGTTTGATGAAAACATTTCAAATTGTATGTAAAACCAGCACATTGTACCCTATGATTGCACTAATGTACACAGCTATGCTTTAATAAAAAAAAAAAAAAAGTGAAAACTTACCTCTTGAGAAATAATTAATGCTGTAGGGAATGGGAATAACAATGCTGCCAGGAAAAAAAGTCATAAGCACCTCCTGATAAAAAAAAAAATTACATCAGGACTCACCTCTTTGGAAGAATGTGCTGACCATGAAGGCAAAGAAAATTGTGGCAATAGCAAAACACATAAGGAAAACAAATATCAAACTAGGGTCACTATTCTTGAACACTGCCACATTTTCCACCTATAAAATAATAATAAATGTACATAATTTTTACATGGAAAGAATAAGGAGAAGCATAAATTACTATCAGAAAATGAAGAAAAAAACTTTTTTTTTTTTCTGAGACAAAGTCTCACTTTGTCGCCCTTGGTAGAGTGCTGTGACATCACAGCTCACAGCAACCTCCAACTCTTGGGCTTAAGCAATTGTCTTGCCTCAGTCTCTTGAATAGCTGGGACTACGAGCAACTGCTACAATACCCGGCTATTTTTTGTTGCAATTCTCATTGCTGTTTTAGCTGGCTGGCTCTGGGTTTGAACCTGCCACCCTTAGTATATGGGGCCGGCGCCCTACCCACTGAGCCACAGGCACCGCCCAATGAAGAAAATATTTTTTAAAATCTGATATTATCATAAACTAAATGACATATATAGTTTTTTTTTTTTTGCAGTTTTTGGCCAGGGCTGGGTTTGAACCCACCACCTCCAGCATATGGGGCTGGCGCCCTACTCCTTTGAGCCACAGGCGCCACCCAACATATATAGATGTTTAAGGCAGACCTTTGATTCAGCACTCATAACCATTTATAAATTATGCCCTATACATGTAAAAATGTAATCATTCTTTTTCAAAACTTAAGTTTGGATTTAATTTTGGACCTATGCAAATATTTTTTTCTTCTAATGAGTGAGTTTATCTCATTTGTCATTATCATTATTATAGATAATTTTTGATATTTCTTTTGATATCTTATATCTTCTCTTTTTAATGTTTTCTGGTTTTTCCTTTGTTTTATACATTTTGCTATTTAGTCTGCGTTTTCTTGTTTTCCTTTGTCCAAACTGCCTCTATTTTTGTAATTTAGAATGTAAATATATATCCATATAGTGAGTTATAATTCAGTTATCAAATGCAAGTTGACAAATTTTAACACTGAATTCCATTAAGAATATAAAAGAAAAAACTCAAAATACCACAGATGTTAAAAATGTTCTCATCTTTCATAATAACTTTTCAACTATTTGTACAGTATAACATTTATAATGCTTTAAAGTTCATAAAATATATTTTTTGGCATTCCCTTTAGTAATGAAATTAACCACACCCATGTCCAGTACCTAAAAAGCTGGGAACTGAAAGAGTGCAAAGCTCTTCCTGATCCTAAAGATCTTAAATGCTTAAGTCCTCCAAGTTTCAGCAGCTACCATAACATATTGATGTGAGGCTTTCAGGTGGTCAATGACTGTGTTTCCATAATGTATTGAATCTTAGCACCATCACCCATGCAACACCAAATTTCTTTCCTACCTATTCATACTTTAGACAAGTGACATGTACCTGCATGCAGAAGATAATGGTCATGAACGAAACAGCAATGAAGACACAAATGAAGAACACAATAAACCAAGCAACCCAGTGCAGCCAGCTTTCAAGTCCCATCATGCACATGTACTCCTAGAGAAAGTAAGAGAACCAGACATTACACAGTTGAATGCACAGTTCTAGCTGGTCTTCTCCAGCTGCCTGTTACTGAGATCCTAGAAGACCGCGGTGAAGAGGTGTATGAGGGTGCTGGGAAGAGCTGGCTAGTAGTAGGTGATTGAGACTGATTGAGTTGGAAAGAAGAGAATAAACCAGTGAGTAGCACTCAGCTGGCTTAGAAATGGAAAAGCTGAGTCTTCTATTAAAATCATTCTTCTTTTGCAATAAATATTCTGTTCTTTCATCCATTTATGGAGTGCCTAATAAGTGAATGGTTCCTATAGCCCTGAAAATAACACCCACACCCTGGTCACATAAACCTTTTCATAATTCACTGAATGTGACATGATCTCTATGTCTTTTTATCACGTATATTGTTCTACTCTTTTTTCCTCTTATCCTCTCTTTACCTAGCAAAATCCCCCGATTTTCAAAACCTAGCTCAAAAGTTATCTGCTCTGTGAAGCCTTCTCTGGTCAGCTTTGCCCATTCTCTTTCTTTTTTCTTTTCTTTCTTTCTTTTTTTTTTGAGACAGAGCCTCAAGCTATTGCCCTGAGTAGAGTGCTTTGGCATCACAGCTCACAGCAATCTCCAATTCCTGGGCTTAAGTGATTCTCTTGCTTCGGCCTCCCAAGTAGCTGGGACTACAGGCACCCGCCACAATGCCCGGCTATCTTTTAGTTGTAGCTGTCATTGTTGTTTGGCAGGCCTGGGCTGGATTCGAACCCACCAGCTCTGGTTGCATATGGCTGGTGCCTTAACCACTTGAGCTACAGGTGCCGAGCCAGTTTTGGCCATTCTCCACACAGCCAGAACATCTATACATTCCATTACCTTAGCACTGGGATTCTTTTGTAACACTTAGTTTTACTGGTAAGGATCATCTAAAGAAAAAGTCTGTACCATTTATCTCTGTACCTTTCATAGACATGCCTGGTAAATAAATCATTCAATGTTTGATAAGTGGATAAATACAAAGCACTATGCTAGGTACCATGAAGGAAAAAATAAAAAATAGAAAAGACAAAGCTATTAAAGACATACATATAATAATACTATATATGTCATACTATAATTATAGAAGCAAACTTTTTACCTTTTCTTTTTTTTGAGACAGAGCCTCAAGCTGTCATCCTGGGTAGAGGGTCGTGGCATCACAGCTCACAACAACTTCTAACTCCTGGGCTCAAGCAATTCTCCTGCCTCTGCCTC
This sequence comes from Arctocebus calabarensis, assembly GCA_963573935.1. Lineage (NCBI taxonomy): Eukaryota > Metazoa > Chordata > Mammalia > Primates > Lorisidae > Arctocebus > Arctocebus calabarensis. The sequence continues at coordinate 4,914 of CAUYON010072032.1, forward strand.
CCAAGTAGCTGGGACTACAGGTGCCAGCCACAACACCCGGCTATTTTTTTGGTTGCAGCCATCATTGTTGTTTGGCGGGCCCAGGCTGGAATCGAACCCGCCAGCTCAGGTGTATATGGCTGGCGCCTTAACTACTTGAGCCACAGGCACGGAGCCCTTTTTACCTTTTAATATTGTAACTAGTAGTTAGTTAACAAAAACACATTGGCTAAAGCAGGAAATCACGAAAATGATATACACATACCTTACATTTTTATTTACTTTTTTTACATTTCAATTAATATTTATTTAGGGCAGGGATGGGGAACCTGTGGTCTTAGGGCAACATGTAGCTTTCTGGGTCCTTACGTGTGGCCTTTTAGTAAATCTAAATTTTACAGAAAAACTCCTTCACTTTTTATTAATATGTTTTTGTTACTTTTTAAATTTTTATTTTATTTTTAATTAAAATAACAAAGAATAAAATAAGTTTCAATGAAATAATCCTCCCAGATTGACTGGTACAATTGGAACATTAGGAAGCAATAAGGGCTAAGTAGACATCAGCTACCCTCATGGTTTAGTTCTGACTTCTCCCACCTGATTGGAGTCACTATCACATGAGGCTGCTTGGCAAGAGTTTAATGAGGGTCAAGTACACCAGTCTATTACCAGCTTTTGACAACAGTGTACTGCAGTTATTTTTGCAGTGGAATTTGTTTTTTGGTTTTTTTTAGAGACAGAGTCTCACTTTATTGCCCTCAATAGAGTGCTGTGACCATTCTCTTCTGGCTTGAAAAGTTTCTCTAGAGAAGTCTGCGGTCACCCTGATAGGTTTGCCCCTGTAGGTCAGTTGGTGCTTACTCCTGGCAGCTTGCAAGATCTTTTCTTTTGTCTTGATTCCAGGGCATATTCATCACAATACGCCCTGGAGAAGTTCTATTTGAGTTGAAGCGACCAGGGGACCGATATCCCTCTGAAAAATCTTTGGTGATATATGGGAAAATTCCATTTATAATATTCTCTAGAATTGGCTAGGCGCCTGTGGCTCAACGGGCTAAGGCGCCAGCCACGTACACCTGAGCTGGCGGGTTGAAATCCAGCCCAGCCCGCCAAAGAACAATGAGGGCTCCAACCAAAAAAAAAAAAAAAAAAAAAATGGCCGGGCACTGTGGCAGGTGCCTGTAGTCCTAACTACTTGGGAGGTGGAGGCAAGAGACTCGCTTGAGCCCAGGAACTGGAGGTTGCTGTGAGCTGTGATGCCACAGCACTCTATCCAAGGTGATAGATTGAGGCTCTGTCTCAAAAAAAAAAAAAAAAAATTCTCCAGAATGGCTTCCATTCCTCTGGGGCATTCTTCTTCCCCTTCTGGGATACCTATAACTCGTATGTTTGAACGTTTCATAGAGTTGCATAATTCTATCAGTGAATGTTCTGCTTTCTCTCTCTTCTTTTCGGCTTCTTTTTAACTATCTGAGTTATCTCAAGAGCTTTATCCTCTACCTCTGAGATTCTTTCTTCGGCATGGTCTAATCTGTTGTTCATACTTTCTATTGCATCCTTAAGTTCCCTAATTGACTGCTTCAGTTCCTTCAGCTCTGCTATATCCTTTCTATATTCTTCGTATCATTCATTTCTTATTTGATTCTGTTCTTGAATTTCCTTTTGGTTATTATCCACGTTCTTAGCAATTTCTTTCATTGTTTTTTGATTGTTTTCCACTTTCTCAGCAATTTCTTTCATTGCTTTTTGATTATTTTCCACTTTCTCACCAATTTCCTTCATTGTTTTCATTATCTGTATTTTATTTTATTTTATTTTATTTATTTATTTTTTTTTTTGAGACAGAGCCTCAAGCTGTCACCCTGGGTAGAGTGCCGTGGCATCACAGCTCAGAGCAACCTCCAATTCCTGGGCTCAAGCAAGTCTCTTGCCTCTGCCTCCCAAGTAGCTGGGACTACAGGCGCCCGCCACAACGCCCAGCCATTTTTTGGTTGCAGCTGTCATTGTTGTTTGGCGGGCCCTGGGGCTGGATTCGAACCCGACAGCTCAGGTGTACGTGGCTGGCGCCTTAGCCCGCTGAGCCACAGGCGCCGAGCCCACTATCTGTATTTTAAATTCCCCTTCTGTCATTTCTAACATTTCTTTATAAGGGGAATCTTCTGCGATAGCTATCTCATGATCCCTAGAAGGGGTTACTCTGGCCTGGAATTTCATGTTGCCAGGATTTTTCTGCTGATTCTTCTTCACAAGTCCTTTCTTGTATCTGTTTCCTTACCCTAATGTTCCTTTCACTTCTTGCTCTTTAAGTTACTGTACCGCTGGCCTAAAGTTTTGATGGGTCCTTTTGGTGCGAGACCAGAGGATGAAAAGATTGAAGAGCAAGAAGGGAAAAAAGATTTAAAGAAGAGAAAGAAAAAAAGAGAGAGAGAGAAGAGGGGGTGAGGAAAAGGAAATACTGACAAAACGAAGAAAGGCACTGAAAGAAAGAAACAGGTGAAATATAGGTGTGTAGTAGGATACTATGGCCCATCCTTAAAGGCCCCCAACCTCTGGGGGTGCTGTGTTGGGTGATTCCCTTGAGGTCAACAGCTCTTTGCCAGCCAGCTCACACACGATACCCCACCTCCACCAGATAGACAGGAAAAATACTATAAATCAAACTGAAGTAAACAAGCAAAGGCCTTTATGGGATAAAATTAGGGGGAAAAAAACAAATAATAGGGACAAAAACACTAGCAAAAATGAAATTCTAATTGTCAAAGAAGGCAAAAATGGAAAATTATATTTAAACTAGAATGATGAAGAAAAAAAAAGAAAGAAAAAAATGTAAAGGAAAAATGTTGAAATTAAAAAAAACAAACACACATACACCCCCCCAAACCAAGATACCAAACAGTATATATATCTTGCTAAGTATTGACCGGGCAACAGGTGATCTTCTGAGGTATGAAATGTTAATCACAATGTTGATACAGTTGTATGAGATGGGGACTGGCGACCTCTGCTGATTTCTGAGAGCCTGCAGGCTTGGGAGCCCAAATGACTCCTCAGCCCACTCAAAAGACACTCCAAGCCATGAACCTTGGCCAAGCAGAAGCTTTCCAGGGAAAGCACTTATCCCTGGGATCTCTCCTGGCATGTCTGCCTGCTTATCCAGTGTACCAAATCCAGTCTCCCTTTATGCCCCTGAAGGCCACAGCTGTTAATCTGCCAAACACTTGGATCACCACACTTGCCCAGCATCTCAATCTCCGCCCCTGGGCAGCTCAGTCACTAGATTACTTACCCAAGGTCTCCCACCCAATCCTGGCACTGCAACATGCAGGGGTAGTCCACAGCTGAACAATATTAGCTCCTTTCTGGCTCAGCAGCTCATTCTGGGGTCCAAGACAACACCCAAAGTCATCCGCACACAGGCCCAAGATCTCCCAAGGCAGTTCATTCGAGTGTCCAAGTCCAAAAAAAAAAACAAAACAGCCCCCAGGTAAGGCTTTTCCTGCTTGCAATCTTGCCATTGCTATTACAGACCGAACAAACGCACCTACCACTTGCCAGTTTTCCACCGCTTCTGTCCTCCTTGTGGGGTCCAGAAGTCTCTCATTGACTTCCTGTAGCACCAAAGGGAAGCCTCTGGGCAAAACCCACCGGCCAGAGATGCCTGGAGTCTTCCCCACTCTCACTGCGTCCGGCTGCACAGAAGCTGCTACTCGGCCACCATCTTCAATGAGGTGTGGTAGTATAGACATTTTAACAAAGTTGATACTTCTTAGCCAAGAGCATGGTATGTTCTTTCATTTGTTATCTGCTATTTCTTTTCTTAGGGTTTTATAATTCTCTTTGTAGAAATCTTTCACCTCCTTTGTTAGGTATATTCCTAGGTATTTCTTTTTCTCACAAGCTACTGTGAAGGGTACTGTATCCTTGATTTGCTTTTCGACTTGGCTGTTACTGGCATATACAAAGGCTACTGATTTGTGGACATTGATTTTATACCCTGAGATGTTACTGTATTTCTTGTTCACTTCTGGGAGTCTTGTGGTTGAGTCTCCGGGGTTTTCTAAGTATAAAATCATATCATCAGGGGCCGGGCATGGTGGTTCAAGCCTGTAATCCTAGCACTCTGGGAAGCTTAGGCAGGTAGATTGCTTGAGTTCAGGAGTTCAAGACCAACCTGAGGCAGAGTGAGACCTCGTCTCTAAAATTAGCTGGGTGTTGTGGTGGATGCCTATAGTCCCAGCTACTTGGGAGGCTGAGATAAGAGAATTGTTTGAGCCTAAGAGTCTGAGTTTGCTGTGAGCTGTGACACTGCCGCACTCTACCAAGTGCAACAAAGTGAAACTCTGTCTAAAAAAAAAAAAAATCATATCATCAGCAAAGAGCAAGAGTTTGGCCTCCTCTGCTCACATTTGGATGCCCTTAATATCCTTCTTTTCCCTGACTCCATTAGCTAGAATTTCTAGAACTATGTTGAATAGTAGTAGTGATAGTGGACTTCCTTGTCTTGTTTTAGTTCTAAGTGGAAAAGCTTTCAGTTTTCTCCACTCAATATGATATTGGTTGCAGATTTTTCATAGATAGCTTCAATCCATTTAAGAAATGTGCCATCTATGCTTGTATTCTTAAGCATTTTTGCTAAAAAAGAATGCTGAATTTTGTCAAATGCTTTTTGGGCATCTACTGAGAGGATCCTATGGTCTTTGTTTTTTTGCTTCTATATATGTGGTGAATTACATTTATGGATTGCATATGTTAAACCCACCTTGCATCCCTGGGATAAAGCAATAAAGCCTACTTTATCATGCTGTGCATTTTTTTAAATGTATAGCTATAATCTATTTACTAGGATTTTATTGAGTATTTTTGCATCAATATTCAATAGTGAAAATGGTCTGTAGTGCTCCTTTTTAGATGGTTCCTTTTCTGGTTTTGGAATCAGGGTGATGTTTGCTTCATAAAATGTGTTGGAGAAGGTTCCTTCCTTCTCAATGTTTTGGAATAGATTCTTCAGTACAGGTAACAAGCTCTTCTTTGAAGATTTAATAGAATTCTGCTGTGAAGCCACCTGGTCCAGGGTTTTTTTTGTTGGAAGATTTTTTATTATTTATTCAATTTCAGTGCTTGATGTTGGTCTGTTCAAGAGATCTATTTCTTCCTGGTTAAGTCTAGGGAGATGGTGTGATTCCAGGTATTTGTCCATTTCTTCCACATTGGCGAATCTCTGGGCATAGAATTTTTTGTAATAGTCAAGAGATAATCTCTTGTACATCTGTGGTATCTGTTGCTATTTCCCCTTTTTCATTTCTGATTGAGGTTATTAGAGATCTTACTTTTCTGTTTCCGGTTAATCTGGCCAAAGTTTTATTGATATTGTTTATCTTCCAAAGATAAAGAAATCAAAAGTTTTCAGCCTTTGGTTTCATTAATTTTCTGTATGATTATTTTATTTTCATTTTTATTTATTTATGATTTAATTTTGATTTATTTTCTTCTGCTAGGTTTGAGACTGGATTGCTCTTCCTTTTCTACTTCCTTGAGATGATTCATTAGGTTGCTGAAGTGTGCTCTCTTTATCGACTGCAGGCATCTAATGCACTAAGTTTCCCTCTTAGAGGACTGCTTTTGTAGTATACCACAGTCTTTGGTAGCTTGTGCTTTCAGTGTTATTATGTTCAAAGAATCTAATAATTTCCTCCTTTTTTCCTCTTTGACCCAACTATCATTCAGCATAAGGTTGTTTAGTTTCCATGCCTTTGTGGGGGATGAAAATTTTTGTTGGAGTTGAGTTCCACCTTTATTCTCTGGTGGTCTGAAAGATGCAAGGCTATTATTTCAGTTTTTTAAATTTTGTTGAGGTTTTCTTTGTGTCCTAGGATATGATCAATTTTGGTTAATGAGAAGAATGTATATTCCTTAGCTTTGGAAAGGTATGTTCTATATATGTCTATTAAGCTCATTTGTTCTAGGGTTGCATTTAAGTCTCTTATTTCTTTGTTTAGTTTCTGTTTAGAGGATCTCTCCAGTTCTATCATAGGGGTGTTAAAGTCCCCAGCTATTATGGTTTTGTAGCATATCATTTTTGCTCAGACCAATTAAGGTCTGTTTCATAAATCTGGGAGCATTAAAGGTGAGTGCATACATATTTAGAATTGAAATGTTCTCTTGTTCTATTTTTCCCCTGACCAGTATGAAGTGCCCATGTTTGTCTTCCTTTAGTTGCTTTAAATCCACTTATACCTGAAAATAAGATTGCAACCCTTCCTTTCTTCTGATATCCACTTGCCTAAAATATCATTTTCCAAACCTTCATCCTGAGTCTTGTTTTGTCCTTTGGGATTAGGTGTGTTTCCTAATATATATATGGCTTGTGCTTTTTTTTAAACCCAGTCAGCCAGCCTGTGCCACTTCAATGGGGAATTCAATCCATTTACATTTATTGAGAGAATTGATATGAATGATAGAGTTCTATTCATCTTATTTTGTGAAAGTCTGCTGCTTAGTTTTATCGTTTATGCCACTGTAGAAGCTAGGGTTTTTTAAATTTTTTTATGTCTTTTTTATTTATTTTATTTGTAGAGACAGAGTCTCACTTTATCACCCTCGGTAGAGTGCCGTGGCGTCACACAACTCGCAGCAACCTCCACCTCCTTGGCTTAGGCGATTCTCTTGCCTCAGCCTCCAGAGTAGCTGGGACTATAAGCGCCTGCCACAACGCCCGGCTATTTTTCTGTTTTGCAGTTCAGCTGAGGCTGGGTTTGAACCCGCCACCTTCGGTATATGGGGCTGGTGCCCTACTTGATGAGCCACAGACACCATCCAGAAGCTAGGTTTTGTCTTTTAGTTTCTGGGTATTTACTTTGCTGGTGGTCCATTGTGATGGTCAGTATGAAGAATGAGTCTGAGTATTTCCTGCAGAGCAGGTCTTGTTGTGGTGAATTTCCTCAATGTTCGCATGTCAGTAAAAAAGTTAATATCTTCAGGCTCGGCGCCTGTGGCTCAGTGGGCTAAGGCGCCAGCCACATACACCTAAGCTGGCGGGTTCAAATCCAGACTGGGCCGGCCAAACAACAATGATGGCTGCAACCGAAAAATGGCCGGGCGTTGTGGCGGACGCCTGTAGTCCCAGCTACTTGGGAGGTGGAGGCCAGAGACGCGCTTGAGCCCAGGAATTGGAGGTTGCTGTGAGCTGTGATGCCACAGCACTCTATCCAGGGTGAAAGCTTGAGGCTCTGTCTCAAAAAAAAAAAAAAAAAGTTAATATCTTCATCAAATTCAAAGCTGAGTTTAGCAGGGTACAGAATCCTGGGCTAAAAATTGTTTTGTTTAAGAAGGTTAAAGGTAGATATCATTCTCTTCTGGCTTGGAAAGTTTGAAAACTTCCAAAAGCTGAAAGTCCACCATCACCCTGATGGATCTGCTCCTGTAGATCAATTGGTGCTTACTCCTGAGTGTTTGCAAAATTTTCTCTTTCATTCTGACCTTAGCCAGGTTAATTACAATGTGTCTTGGAAATGTTCTGTTTGTGTTGAGAAGAACTGGGGTTCAATATCCCTCCAAAAGGGGATGTTGGGATCTTTAGTGATGCTTGAGAAATTTTCATTTATGATATTCTCTAGTAGGGCTTCCATTCCTTTTGATCATGCTTTTTCCTTCTCAGGGATACCTATAATTCATATGTTTGAACACTTCATGAAGTCCCATAATTCTCTAAGCAATTGTTCTGCCTTTTCTGTTTTCTTTTCTGCCTCTTTAAATGGCTATGTTAGCTCAAGAGCCTTATCCTCTAGCTCTGAGATTCTTTCTTCTCCATGGTCTAATCTGTTATTGATACTTTCTTTTTTTTTTTTTTTTCTTTTTTGTTATTGATACTTTCTACTACATCTTTAAGTTCCCTGATTGACTCCCTCAATTCCTTAAGCTCCAATATATTCTTTCTAGTTTCATCATGTATTTCATTCATTTCTTGGGTCAGTTTTTGGATTTATTTTTGGTGACTTTCCACTTTCCCTTTAATTCCCTTCATTGTTTTTTCCACCCATACTCTAAATTCCCTTTCTGTCATTTCCATAATTTCTTTATAGGTGGGATCCTCTGTGGTAGCTACCTCATGATCCCTTTGGGGCCTTAGTTCTGTTCTGGTTTTTCATATTGTCAGATTTTTTTTTGTTGGTTCCTCCTGTGTATTTTCTTATTATTCACTTCCTTCTCTTACTTTTTCCTCTCACCCCTTCCTTCTTCTTTCTCTCTGTATTACCTTATCTCTCTGCTTAAGTGTTCAAGTGGCCTTTTGGTATTGGTCCAAAAGGAAGAGAAGAGTAAAGAGCGAGAAGAGAGAAAAGAAAGAAAAAAGAGAAAAATGGGAGGTAAAAGGAAAAAAAATTAAAAAGGAGAGAAGGATGGAAAGAGAAAGGGAAAGTAATAGTGGTGTTCAATAGGGCACTCTGACCCACATACACAATTCCAGGACTCTGGGGAAATGGGCCAGATGGGGCCCTTGAAGTCAGGAGGTCCTTAACAGCTTGAGCAAAAGCAACACCCCACCCTCCACCAAATATTGAAGAATATCAGCAGTATGTCACAGTGGGGACCTACCAATACTGTCCTTCCAAAAGCCAAAGCTAGAAGGATGCCCTAGACCAGGGTCTCATTTGAGCCAGGCCAATGCTGTGGCACCCCAGCCCAGGCCTCAAAATGAGGCTCTGTACCATAAATAGAATAAAGAATGAAACAGAATAAAACAGATTAGAAAAAAGAAATATACATAGAGAGAAAATTAATAATAAAATTATATAAATGGGCTCGGCGCCTGTGGCTCAATGGGCTAAGACGCCAGCCACATACACCTCAGCTGGCAGGTTCAAATCCAGCCCAGGCCTGCCAAACAACAACGATGGCTGCAACCAAAAAATGGCCGGGCGTTGTGGTGGGCACCTGTAGTCCCAGCTACTTAGGAGGCGGAGGCAGGAGACTCGCTTGAGCTCAGGAATTGGAGGTTGCTGTGAGCTGTGATGCCACAGCATTCTATCCAGGGTGACAACTTGAGGCTCTGTCTCAAAAAAAAAAAAATTATATAAATGTAAAAAAAAAAAAAAAAGGATACTTGAGGAGTTTTTTTGTTTGTTTGTTTGTTTGTTTCAGACAGTCTCTCATGATATCACCCTTGATAGAGTGCTGTGGCATCACAGCTCACAGTAACCTCCAACTCTTGGGGCAACTCCTGATTCTCTTGCCTCAGTCTCCCAAGTAGCTGGGACTACAGGCACTTGCCACAACACTTGGCTATTTTTGTTTGCAGTTGTCATTGTTGTTTAGCTGGCCCAAGCTGGGTTGGAACCCACCAGCTTTGGTGTATGTGGCTGGCACTGTAATCACTATTATACAGGCGCTGAGCCAGGATACTTGAGTTGTCTGAGAAATTTATAAGGAAAAGATAAGAGAAGCAAAAAATCTCTGCAAAAAGAAAGAAAAAAGGAGAGAAATAGAAAAGAAAGCAAAAAGAGGGCAGAAAAACTTGCAAAAACAGAGCCCTTGATATTAAAGCTAAATGAAAAAATAAAAATACAACAAAACAAAAATTTTAAAAACTAAGAAAAAAGTAAAAATTAAAAAAAAAATACACATTGCATTATATTGCCTGGAAACCAGCTGGTGCTCCAAAAAGACAGGGAAAAAAGGAGAAAAAAAGTATATAATGCAAGATATTGCCTAGATGCCAGGTGGTGCTATGGTATTAGGAGATTCAACACACATGCACACCAATTTTGCTGTATAAGATGAGAGCCTGATGCCACTTCCTAGTTTCTGAGGAGACCCAGTCCCATCTTCCTGATTTATTTTCCCTCAATCAGGGCTCAGTCCCTTTACTAGCATTCAGTCCCCATAGGATTAGGAGCCTCAAGCTGTTGCCAGACTACTTAGGAGACATGCCTTGACCTTCCAAAACAATGACCCTTGGCCACAAAAGGGCTTTCCCAGGGAAACAGGAGCCAGCCAATTCACCCCACAGGTAGCTGCCTGAGCTCAGCAAGCATGCCAGAGCTAGCCACATGGGACCCTGTGAGCTGTTCCTCCTGTGTGTCATCTCCCACAATGGCTGTACTGATGGGATTTCCACCTCACCAGGTGGTTCAGTCCCCTGATGAGCACTGTTCAAGTTCACTTATTTGCTTAAGCCTTCCTAAGGCAGCTCTGACAAGCATCCAAGGCCAAACAAAACAAAAAAACTGCAGGACAGGCCTTCCCTGTCTCTAGCTTTCCGCCAGCGGGTCAGCCAGCTTCTGCCTATACCCAGTCACTCATCTTCTGTGCCAGTCTTCCATTGTTCCTGACCTCCGGCTTAGTTCTTGGAGTCCCCTGCTATCCCCCTGTACCCCTGAGCAATGTTTCTGGCCAGGACACTCCAGCTAGAGGTAGCTGGAGTCCTCTTTCCCCAGTCTCTCCTCATCTCAGTGGCTTCTGAGCTGTCTCTAGTCTGCTATCTTCCTTCAGCCTCTAAATCTATTACATTAAGTGACCCTTTAATAAGATGTTTTAAGTATTGTCAACTATATTTATGCAAATGCAACATAACATTGTCAGTTTCCTAATATGCTAAAGTCGAATAATGAGGTATTCAGTGTGGATTTGCCATATCATTCTAAAGTGCATTGGCTAGCACAGGGACAACTGTTAGCCAAAATTTTATCTCTGTGAAAATAGACAAGTTAAATCTTATGAAGAACAGAAACAGCCATATGAATTATTGAAAGATTTCTATAGGAATGCAGCATCACTGTTTTATATCATGCCAAATCAAAATGACTTAATGTTTCTTGTAAGATAAAACTAAGTCTATATATGATAGGTTGCAAAATATCTAAGCATTTCAAAGAAAGCTTTTTAAAAATACTTCTTCAAAACAAAATTTCAGATAAATATTTTCCCCAGTTAGCAAAGGTCACTAATGAGCAGGATGATATATGCAAATCATCTGAAGAATACATAGCTATTACAGACCTATTAATTGGAGAATACAATTAAAGATTCACTGACTTTGAAAATTATGATATCACACTTGAATTAGCATTTCAGCCTCACCTAGTTGATACCACCAAAGCACCTAAAGAACTATAAATGGAATTGATTGAGCTCTCAGTAGATAACATTTTAAAGTCATTGTTTTATGCTAAGAAAGACCCAACTGAAACACGGGAAAATGCAATAAAATATCCACATCTTTAGCAACATGCCCCCAAAGTGCTTTCTTGCTTTTCAACCACTTATTGCTGTGAATCTATAGTGTCCTACCTAACCCAAATCAAGATACCCTTAAGGTCACAAAGGACTGATATCCAGGGGATCAACTGAATTTGTGGACCTCGATGCTGCAATTAAATGTTTAAATGCTTCCCAACAAAAGCAAATAAAACAAAGTTATTAAAAAGTTAGTTAACTTTAAAATTAACAAATAGTTTTTAACTTTTTTGAAATTATTAAGAACAAGGCTGGGCACAGTGGCTCACGCCTGTAATCCTAGCACCCAGGGAGGCCAAGGCAGATGGATTACCTGAGCTCACGAGTTCGAGACCAGCCTGAGCAGAGCAAGACCACGTCTCTAAAAATTGACAGGTGTTGTGGCAGGTGCCTGTAGTTCCAGCTACTTGGGAGGCTGAGGCAAGATACTCACTTACCCAAGAGTTTTGAGGTTGCTGGGAGCTATGACACCACAGCACTCTACTGGGTGCAACAAAGTGAGACTCTGTCTCAAAAAAAAAAAAATTATGACGTACATAGTTGATTCTTACAAAATAATGTCCATTTTAAGTGTATCTAAATGAAGTGTCTTGAATGTGGCCTTATTTGATGACAGCTAAATTAATGCAGCTTCCAATATGAAAAGGTCCCCATCCCTGAGCTCGTATGTGCCAGGGCCTGGGGAAGCAGGGTCTGCACACTAGAGCAGCAATGTACTCCCCCATACAGCACATCCACGGTCAGTCTCAAAAGTGGACTGAGGCTGTAAATACAGGTGTGAGGAAATCTAGTATAGAATCTGCCAACAATTTTTATAACTTTTTTCCCCATATTTTTACAGTGGTTTTATCCACATTAAATTTATTAGCATGTTTTTAGAGATTTGCCTTACTTTCCAAAGCATTCAACTAAACTTTCTTTTTTTTTTTTTGTAGAGACAGAGTCTCACTTTATCGCCCTGGGTAGAGTGCCATGGCGTCACAGCTCACAGCAACCTCAAACTCTTGGGCTTAGCGATTCTCTTGCCTCAGCCTCCCTAGTAGCTGGGACTACAGGCACTCGCCACAGAGACCAGCTATTCGGCCGAGGCCGGGCTTGAACCCGCCACCTTCGGTATATGGGGCTGGCGCCCTACTC
>CAUYON010072034.1:0-12264 GCA_963573935.1 Arctocebus calabarensis
AAACTTTTATGCAGTCATTAAAACAGATGTTACAGGCTCGGTGCCTGTGGCTCAAGCGGTTAAGGCGCTAGACACATACACCTGAGCTGGCGGGTTCAAATCCAGTCCAGGCCCACCAAACAATGACAGCTGCAACCAAAAAATAGCCGGGCATTGTGGTGGGGCACCTGTAGTCCCAGCTATTTAGGAGGCAGAGGCAGGAGAATTTGCTTGAGCCCAGGAGCTGGAGGTCGCTGTGAGCTGTGATGCCACAGCACTCTACCCAGGGTGACAGCTTGAGGCTCTGTCTCCAAAAAAAAATAGTAGTAACCATCTGGGTGTGGTGGCTCACAACTGTAATTCTTGTATTCTGGGGAGCCAGACAGGAGGATCCCTTGATCTCAGGAGTCTGAGGAGGAGTAGGACCCCATCTCTACTAAAAATAGAAAAACTAGCTGGGCATTATGGCAAGTGCATGTAGTCCTAGCTACTTGGAAGGCTGAGGCAGGAGGATCACTTGAGCTGAAGAGTTTGAGGTTGCAGTGAGCTAGGCTGATCCCATGGCACTCTAGCTTGGGCAATAGAATGAGACTAGATCTAAAAAAAAAAAAAAACAAAAAAACATTTAGGATCTTGTTTAATATTAAATGTTCCTGTCCCCAGTAGGTGTTCAATAAATGCTATTTTTAGTCAGAAGGCATGGTACTGAGTCCCACAGCCCCTTGGCAGAGTGGTCCCCTCAGAGTGGCTGGGCTTATACCCTAAGGGTTGGAATGGAGGGGGCAGCTGGGCTGATGGAGGGGGCAGAAACCACAGGAGTACAACCCAGGCATGGGGCAGAGGGCACCACCAGGAGCTGGGGTGAGACTTAGGGGACCACAAAACTGCCTCTGGGTGTATGTTCCCACCAGTAGGCTCTGGGGCTGGCCTGAGGATCCACTGGAAGTGGGCTGCCACCGGAACAGGACCTGTCATTCCTTCCATCTGCCCCAACACACACTCCCTTCCTTAACTAGCATCCTGAAGGTCTTGAAGCCTGCCATACCCTCACCGCTACAGCGGGGTTCAGAATGTGAGACCTGAATTACCCTCTACCACCAGGAGAATTAAAACTCAAAACAGTGCCCAACCAGAAAATAAGTGTAAAGAAATTCCAACAAAGGGGGCGGCGCCTATGGCTAAGTGAGTAGGGTGCCAGCCCCATAAATTGAGGGTGGCAGGTTTGAACCCAGCCCTGCCAAACTGCAACAAAAAAATAGCTGGGTGGGGGCAGTGCCTATGGCTCAGTCAGTAGGGTGCTGGCCCCAAATACCAAGAGTGGTGGGTTCAACCCCGGCCCCGCCCAAACTGCAACAAAAAAATAGCTGGGCGTTGTGGTGGGCACCTGTAGTCCCAGCTACTTGGGAGGCGGAGGCAAGAGACTCGCTTGAGCCCAGGAATTGGAGGTTGCTGTGAACTGTGATGCCCTGCCCTCTACCTAGGGTGACAGCTTGAGGCTCTGTCTCAAAAAATAAATAAATAAATATTGCAAATACTTTATTTTTTTATTTTTGTAGAGACAGAGTCTCAGTTTATGGCCCTCGGTAGAGTGCTGTGGCCTCACATCTCACAGCAACCTCCAACTCCTGGGCTTAGGCGATTCTCTTGCCTCAGCCTCCCGAGTAGCTGGGACTACAGGCGCCCACCACAACGCCTGGCTATTTTTCTGTTTTGCAGTAGTTTGGCCAAGGCCGGGTTTGAACCTGCCACCTTTGGTATATGGGGCTGGCGCCCTACTCAATGAGCCACAGGCACAGCCCCTAAATTTCTTTTCATTTAGTTGTAACCGGCCCTACTTTGCTAAGCTCGTGCGAACACCACGCATTGCTCAGCCTCACACATTCATTCACCTAGCCTTCAGTGTGCTAGTTTATCCATGGATTTCCTCTGTGAACCCTCCCTTTCTTTCAGTGTGAGAGCTCACCTACTCCGGGAAGTCTTCCCCGACCTCCCCCACTGCCGGGTAGGGGCCCCTCTCGCCTGCTCCATCTAGCGGGGCACTTACTGCGGTGTACAGGAATTTGAGTCTCTACCTCCAGCCTGGGAGCTACCTGTGTAGTGACCTTTCTCTTCCAATCCCCAGCATGCAGCCAGCCTGACACTTAGTCAAAGCCCAATAAATGCGATGAGAAGGAGATCGAAGAGGAGCAAGGGGACAGCCACCCTGCCAGGGCCGCCAAGTTCGACCGCATTCGAACCCGCCTCTTCTCTTTCATCTGGTCCTCAGACCCCGCGCATCGCCGAGCACCCAGGAATGAGACCCGGCGGCGCGGATCAGCAGAAGCCCCCGCTTCTTATCCTTTGGGTTCGACCTAAAGCGGAGAGAAGCGCGGCGGCGGCAGATGGCGGCGGCCTTTTCGCCCCGAGCCGTGTGCCACGCGCCCAAGGCCCTGCCCGGGTCCCCGCACTCCTGGCACTGCGGCCTCGGAGCCGGAGTCCGAGCGCCCCGGCTCAGCCTGGGCCGCCCCGCTGACGGCTCTTGCGGACGCTCGCGTCTCCAGGCTCGGACCCGACAGGGCGCGCGTCCCAGCTGCTTCACGGTGTCAGGCGCTCTCCAAGGCGTAGTTTGAGGTGCCCCCAAGGCCAACGATCAGGCGCTGCGGTCACTAGGTTCCCGGACCCGGGGCCTCTGGGCAGCCTTGGTTTGGCTCCTGGTTATGCTTCTCCACCGGATGCTCTGTGGACTTGGTCACCATACACCCGGAGTGGAGGTCACAGAGATTACGAATTAGGAGCTGCGCACGCGCCCGGCCCCCGCCCCGCGACTACAAAAGTCGGGAAGTTCCCTGATTGTGGCTTGGTGCAGGGAGGGCTACAGCATTCCAGGCGTTCTTACAGCAGTCGCCTCCACACACCTAGTCCCTGACCTAAGGCCGTCCTGGTCCCCTAATGCTTCCACTTCGCCACTAGAAGAGATTTTGCAGGTTCTGAGATCTGGAGAGAGGGGAGAGGAACACAGGCTCCTGGGAGAGATGGGAAACTTTGTTTCTGAAGTGTGTCAGGAGAGACTATGTGGTTTTATTTGGGGGGGGGGTGTTTTTTTTTGTTTGTTTTGAGACAGAATTTCACTTTGTCCCTCTTGGTAGAATGCCCTAGCGTCATAGCCCACAGCAACCTCAAACTCTTGGGCTGGGACTACAGGAGCCTGCCACAGCACCTGGTTGCTTAGGCTACTCTGAAGCAATCCACCTGATCAGCCTGGGACTATAGGCGTGAGATTGTGTTCTTATTGTTCATACATAGACGTACATCGTAACACATTTCATTCTAGGCAAGGGTGACTAAGATTGTGGAGGATCAGCTAAAATACCCTTGCACCCAGCCAAAATATACTTACAAAGTCTAGTCTATCAATTTATGGAATCGGAGATTGCAGGAAAGGAAGAGAAACCCAAAAGTAAGAAAAAGAGTCCGACTTGGGAGCTGAGGACTCACCTGTTGGATGAAGACAGCCATTCATTACTCTTCCTAGGAGAAAAGAAGCCTTTAATTCTACCCTATCCTCAAGTTTCCACTGAGCCCTGGTTCTGGCTATCCCTTCAGCACCCCCTCTAGCATACTGGGCAGAGAAGGGCATCAGACTGACCACAATTGGGGAATGTACAGCATTCATTCCTATATTCTTTGCAGCTAGCACAATGTCTGATTCATAGCAGCTGCTCAGTAGACATTTGTTTGCTCTGTGAATGCATGAGTGAATCACAGGTATTGTCACAGAATATTGGAATCTTTTTTTTTTTTTTTGAGACAGAGTCTCACTTTGTCACCCTTGGTAGAGTGCCATGGTGTCATAGCTTACAGCAACCTCAAACTTTTGGGCTCACGCAATTCTCTTGCCTCAACCTCCATAGCAGCTGGGATAGCCATAATGCCCAGTTTTTGTTTGTTTGTTTAGCAGGCCCGGGCCAAGTCCAAACTCACTGGCTCCAGAGCATGTGGCTGGCATCCTAACCAGTGAGCTACAGACACCCCAGAATATTGGGAATCTTGGGGTCAGAAATTCTCTTGTAAGGACACCAAGCCTCACAGATTATGTCTGAGACTTATTATTATTAGAATAAAGGCCTGCACCAGCTGGTCCAGAGGAACTTAACAGTGCGCACGCACACACACTACACAGAGGTCCTGCTCTCTCTGGAGAAGCATTCAATACTCCTCAAAGTAACCGGTGCCCCATTCAGGTCAAAGGCTGTGCAGGCTTCCCACCCCCTCCCCTGAGAGGCTCTACTTGTGTCTTAGGAAGCAGAATCTGGCCCCATGTCTGGCAGGGAGTAGTAAGGGCTGCCCTGGCAGACAGAGCTAAACGTGTCAGGCTGGGGAATAAAGCCAGGTCCTCAGATACTCCTCACCTCACCTCAGATATCCCATTTTCCAGGTCTTCACCTTTCCCAGCTTTTGAGCCCCAGGGTGGTTGTTCTCCAGGAGATACTCAGCCCTCAGGTGTAATGAATCTTGAAGGCCATTAAAAGCAGTGAAGACTCAGAGACTTTAGGAAACAGGCCCAGAGGTCACCCAACCACCATATGCCATAACAAGATGTAGGTTCTCTCCTTGGATATATGGCCAAGGCAGAGCCTATCCCAGAATAGCCACCTAGTGATCCTCAAAATCTTGACACATTCTTCTTGGTGCTAGTTTCTCCATTTTTTTTTTTTTTTTTTGAGACAGAGCCTCAAGCTGTCACCCTGGATAGAGTGCCGTGTCATCACAGCTCACAGCAACCTCCAATTCCTGGGCTCAAGTGAATCTCCTGCCTCCACTTCCCAAGTAGCTGGGACCACAGGTGCCCACCACAACGCCCAGCCATTTTTTGGTTGCAGCTGTCATTGTTGCTTGGCCAGCCCGGGCTGGATTCGAACCCGCCAGCTCAGGTATACGTGGCTGGCACCTTAGCCTGTTGAGCCACAGGCGCCAAGCCAAAAGGCAGTTTTTTTTTGAGACAGAGCCTCAAGCTGTCACCCTGGATGGAGTGCTGTGGCATTACAGCTCACAGCAACCTCCAATTCCTGGGCTCAAGAGAGTCTCCTCCTCCACCTCCCAAGTAGCTGGGACTACAGGCGCCCACCACAATGCCCGGCTATTTTTTGGTTGCAGCCGTCATTGTTGCTTGGCCGGCCCGGGCTGGATTTGAACCCGCCAGCTCAGGTGTATGTGGCTGGCACCTTAGCCCATTTTTTTTTTTTTTTTTGAGACAGAGTCTCAAGCTATCACCTTGGGTAGAATGCTGTGACAACACAGCTCACAGCAACCTCCAATTCCTGGGCTTAGGCGGTTCTCTTGCCTCAGCCTCCCAAGTAGCTGGGACTACAGGCGCCTGCCACAATGTCCGGCTATTTTTTGGTTGTAGTTGTCGTTGTTGTTTAAGTGGCCCGGGCTGGATTTGAACCCTCCAGCTATGTGACTGGCTCCTTAGCCACTTGAGCTATAGGCACCAAGACAGTTTCCCCATTTTTTTTTTTTTTTTGTAGAGACAGAATCTTACTTTTTTGCCCTCGCTAGTGCCCTGGCATCACACAGCTCACAGCAACCTCCAATTCCTGGGCTTAGGTGATTCTCTTGCCTCACCCTCCCGAGTAGCTGGGACTACAGGCGCCTGCCACAATGCCCGTCTATTTTTCTGTTTTGCAGTTTGGCTGAGGCCGGGTTTGAACTCGCCACCTTCAGTCTATGGGGCCGGTACCCTACTCAATGAGTCACAGGTGCTGCCCAGTTTCCCCATTTTCTATGCAGCACATAAGGGGCCATCCCTTCCACCTACATACTGGTCAGCCTGATTTTCTCCATATCTATTCAGGTATCAAAGGCTTGGGAAACCAAGGCATAAAGAATAGATAATCTGGCTTGGCGCCCGTGGCTCAATGGGCTAAGGCGCCAGCCACGTACACCTGAGTTGGCGGGTTCAAATCCAGTCTGGGCCCGCCAAACAACAATGACGGCTGCAATGAAAAAATGGCCGGGTGTTGTGGTGGGCACCTGTGGTCCCAGCTACTTGGGAGGTGGAGGCAGGAGATTTGCTTGAACCCAGAAATTGGAGGTTGCTGTGAGCTGTAATGCCATAGCACTCTATCCAGGGTGACAGCTTGAGGCTCTGTCTCAAAAAAAAAATAAAAATAAAAATAAAAATACAAAACAAAAGTAAGCAGAATATTAAAGGACCACTTGTGAAAAGAACATGAAGCAAATTCAATAAAGATGAATCTTTTAAAATTTAAACAGATCTGAAGATGAAACCATTAAAAGATACAGTAGGGAACAAGTGAACTAGGGTAGAACAAATACATTAGGGAAAATATCCTACACAAAAATAGCTTGTCAAATTGGACATTTTCCCTAATAAAGGTATAGAGAGAGAGACAGATCCATTGATTTTTTTTTTTTTTTTTTGAGACTGCAACCTCAAACTCTTGGGTTCAAGCAATCCTCCTGGCCCAGCTTCCTGAGAAGCTGGACTACAGGCCCATGTCACTATGCTTGGCTAATTTTTCTACTCTATTTTTTGTATGAAATACAAAAGAGATGGAGTCACACTCTTGCTCAGGCTGATCTCAAACTCTTGGCCTCAAGCAATCTTCCTGCCTTGGCCTCCTTAAGTGCTACGATTATAGGTGTGAGCCACCACTAATTCTCAGTTGGCAATGATTATTGGTGGAGGGTAATACACAAAGAGCACAAGCTTTTATTAAAAGGAGAAACAGGAAGAGCAAAGAATCATCGTCTTTGTGTGTATAAACTCCGTAATGTAGTGTTTCTCCAATGTTCCCACTGGACTACCTGCATCAAAATCATGTAGGGAAATTTGTTTTAAAGATTTGATTTCTGGTCCCCCAGACAATCACTGGAGATGGGACCCTATAAGCCATATTTTTAATAAGCACTCCAGGTAACTCTTATGAATACTAAAGTTTGAGAAACAATATCTAACTGACATAAATGCAAAAGATTAAACATGCGTAAGAGTCAAAGAAAATGACAAGTGCATAATATATGAAAAAAAGGAAGGTGAAAAAATAAAGGAGAAAGTATTTAAAATTTTGGCACCTTGTGCCCTCAAGAAAACAAAGTAGATTTGATGTTAGGAAAAAAAATTTTGTGTCAATTTACAAGTCATTCTAATATCTCTGAAGATCACACAGGGATTGATGATTTTGAAAAGCACCCAAATGTAAGGCTACATAGTATCAAGGGCATATAGCAGTGCACAGACTAGATGAACAAACATTTGCTGATGATGTTAACTATCCTCATAACAAGTACAGCAATATTTGAATATTTCCATCCTAAACTCTAGTAACCTAAACAGAATCAAATTTTTTACTACACATAACTGCATAAAATGATCAAATACTGGGCAGGCAAGGTGGTCCATGCCTATAATCCGAGCACTTTGGGAAGCCAAGGCAGGATTACTTGAGACCAAGAGTTCAGGACCAGCCTTAGCAAGAGCAAGAGCAAGATTCCATCTTTTAAAAAGAAAAGAAAAGAAAAATTTAGCCAAGCATGATGGTGCCCACCTTAGTCCCAGCTAATTGAGAGGCTGAGGCAGGAGGATCACTTGAGCCGAGGAGTTTGAAGTTGCACTAAGCTAAGATAATGCCACTACACTCTACCCCAGGTAGCAGAACTCTCAAAAAAAGAAAAAAATTATCAAATACCATGTCAGAAACTGATGTACAAGCTTAGAGCCAGGGAATTTACTTGCAGACCAAATTAATCTCTAGTTTAATGGTCAGGCATAAGTAAACAAGGACAGACAATACATGTCCCAAGACTAAGAACACTGTATGACAGAATTAAAGTTTCTCTCAAAAATCACTAAAATATTTATATAAGGATAGCCTTTATTATTCTGTGAGCAAAATTCCTGAAGATGCATAATTTTACTTCGGTAAGAACAGTCCACTTTGAATTAGCAAAGATAAGGAAAGGACCTTTACGTAACTTTTAAAGGATATCAATAGCAGGTGAAAAATCTGTCTACTTTGCACACAAAAGGATCTTTCCCATTAACTCATAAACCCAATGTAAGTGTTAAATTTTAGTCTCTTGACTCACTTATTTAGAGTAAAACCTATAACCTATGAGGAAACGCAATTACAGTCTGTCTAACCCTAAGATGCAGATGTTTCAATATTTCTACACATGTACCTTGCAGAAATGAAACAAATTACATTGGGGGAATGAATGGCCAATGCATAGGAAATAAGTTATAAAGGCAGTAATGCTGTGTTGAGAGGAAATTTTTACTGTTATCAACGATTAGCTTGATACATGAAGATCAAGAAATATCTAAAGTTCTCTTTGCAACTTTTTCATTTCATGGTTTAAGTTTTAAACGTCAGAAACCCTAGAATTAATAAAGTTGTAAAGGCTCGGCACCTGTGGCTCAAGGGGCTAAGGCGCCAGCCACGTACACCTGAGCTGGCGGGTTCAAATCCAGCCAGGACCTGCCAATCAACATAGACGGCTGCAACCAAAAAACGGCCAGGCGTTGTGGCGGTTGCCTGTAGTCCCAGCTATTTCGGAGGCGGAGGCAGGAGACTCGCTTGAGCCCAGGAATTGAAGGTTGCTGTTAGCTGTGATGTCACAGCACTCTATCCAGGGTGACAGCTTGAGGCTCTGTCTCAATAAATAAATAAATAAATAAATAAATAAAGTAGTAAAGCCTATCCAGGGTGACAGCTTGAGGCTCTGTCTCAATAAATAAATAAATAAATAAATAAATAAATAAATAAATAAATAAAGTAGTAAAGCCTAACGGCCCGTAAAGATACAGCAGTGTAGGCTTGACCAAGGGCTCTCATTTCTTTCCAACAAGCAACCAACCAACATTCGTCATTAAGCATGAGCTTCCAACTCACCGGCTCCCTAGACATCCCTCATATGTTAAACGTAACGCCTTCTTCACATAAAGAACCTTAGGACCTTGCCAATCAGGACCATTCTTCCTTCTTGCTCTGATCCTGCAGAGACCTCACATTGCCTATCATCTCTTCTGTTTCTTCCACAACATTCACTACGCAAAACAACAAAAGACAAGTCCCTTTTCCCAACCGCAGACAGCTTTCCAAACTCTATACACCTTTTCTCGCCCTCCCCTTTCTTTCTGTCTATCCTGTCATTATTAAGAAGTAGGGTCTGACGAAACTCTCACTCACCTCATGCTATAGGCACCAGCACCCAGTTCCTGGCCGATCCCGGACAGGCTAGCATCAAAGTCCTGCACCAGCCCGGATTCAATCACTTCATCGGCCAGAGGAAGCTTCAGAGCCCAGGCCATCCTGGCTCCTTCCTTGCCCCTGGAGACGCCGTTTCTTGTACAAAGGCGCGGAGCGTGATTCTGCCCAACAGAGGGCAAGGCAGTAGAAAACTCCAAACCAAGACCTCTCACGCAATGCTCACCAGCCACCCCCAAACCCGATCAGCACTGCCTACATAACTAATCTCCCCTACCCTTGTCTCCTTGCTATTGGCTGTCCCAGCTACCCAGCTCCCAGGAACGTGAGGCCCTTTTTGCTCAACTAGCAGATCTGGATTCACACACTCCCACTTCTTGGGCTTCCCCCTTGAGGTCGTGCCGCTTTCCAGACAACCAGCTGCAACGGCAGGTCGCCAAGTGGGCGCCACCAAGCCGCTAAAACACCTTTTCCTCCCGCCCCTTTTTGCTGGAAGCCCCCTCCCTCGCGGCACCAGCTCTGCCTTTCCCCTCCAGGCCTCGCTTCCGGTCAGTCTCAAAATCACTTCCGGTCACCCCTTCTCAACTCCACGACTCTCAGAACCAAATCCATGTTTTCGCACAGCCAACTCTCTGCCCTCTGTAGCCCCCCACGGCCTGGAAACATGGGTGGAGAAAGTCAAGCACAGGCTCGAAACCTAGACTCGCCAGGCTCTCCCACCGCCCGCCGCCCCAGCGCCAACCAATCATGGCTCCCACTTCCTTGGCCGGCCCAGCGAACGTGACGTCACCTTGGCGGTCGCCTATGAAGAAGAGACTTCGTCGGCCTCGGCGGCGGTGATAGGCTAGGCACGCCACGGCTCCCCGCCCCCGGAGACGCGCAGGGCGATCCCGGAGCTGGTGTGCGTCACGGTTTAAAAGTCGGTCCCGGCTGCGGTCGGAGGTCGAGTCCCGGTTCTAAGGCTTGGAGTTTTCCTTCTGGCCTTGCTGAACACCCCCTCGCCCCTGGCAGGCTCTTGACAGCTCCCCGAACGCTCCCTACGTGCGCGCATTTGCTCCCGCTTATCCTGTTTTCTTAAACTCACCCCTGCGGAGGTCCTCACCGCGCCTAAGTCCCACTTCCCTTGATATTCATCTTCCGCATTCTCCCTAATGTGTTTGAACAGGAAAGCATAAAGTAGGCAAGAATGATTTTTAAAAGACTGTGCGGAAGGGAGATGTTGGAATTTAAACGATTTGAAAATAAATTTGTGACCAGTAGAATTGCTTATTCGTAAATAGGGATAACCATACTTTGCTCTGAGAGTGAAGTAATAATGACCATTGCGTTAAACATCAACCATTGCTCGGAACTTTGTTATTTATTATTATTGTCCTCAAGACAATCTTTATATATTTTTGAGACAGTCTCAAGCTGTCTCCCTGGGTAGAGTGCCGTGGTGTCATAACTCACAGCAACTTCCACCTCGGGCTCAAGTGATCCTCTTGCCTCAGTTTTTCTATTTTAGTAGAGACAGGGTTCTCGTTTTTGCTTAGGCTGGTCTCGAACTCCTAAGTTCAAGCAATCCACCAGCCTTGGCCTCCCAGAGTGCTAGGATTACAGGCGTGAGCCACTGAGCCTGGCCAGTCTTGTAATTAAGTTTGATGAGCCTTATTTTACCAATCAGGAGACGAAGCTAAGAGCTTAAATTGGCCAGGGCTAAATTGGCATGCCAACTTCAGAGCTGATTCCAAAGCCTGGTATTTTTCACTACCAGACGTTGCCGGCTTGTCAAAGTATCCGTTCATTGTAATCCATTACTGAACGTTTAAAAATCTGCTTTGAATTATGCTTTTTTTTTTTTTTTAGAGACGAAGTCTCATGTTATTCCCCCTCTCCCCCCCCCCCCCGGAGTGCCGTGGCATCACACAGCTCACAGCAACCTCCAATTCCTGGGCTTAGGTGATTCTCTTGCCTCAGCCTCCCCAGTAGCTGGGACTACAGGCGCCCGCTGTAATGCCCGGCTATTTTTCTGTTTTTGCAGTTCAGCTGAGGCCATGTTTGAACCCGCCACCTTCAGTATATGGGGCCGGCACCCTACTTGATGAGCCACAGGCGCGCCCCTCTGAGCCAGTTTTATCTCAAAATGTGTGTTTGTGAGTAAAGGAATAGGTCCTGAGCTCAGATACTAAAAGAAAGATATCACTTGGAGATCCTTTCTAAATATCCTGGATTTAAAGTAGTAGTAGGGCCAGGAGCAATGGCTCATGCCTGTAATCTCAGTACTCAGAGAGGCTAAGGTGTGGGGATTGCCTGAGCTCAGGAGTTCAAAACCAACCTGAGCAAGAGCAAGACCCTCACTCTTAAAAAATATCTAGGTGTTGGTGTGGGCACCTGTAGTTCCAGCTACTTGGGAGGCTGAGGCAAGAGAATCGCCTAAGCCCAGGAGTTGGAGGTTGCTATGAGCTGTGTGGTGCCACAGCACTCTACCAAGGGCAATAAAGTGAGACTCTGTCTCTACAAAAAAAAGGTATGAAATAATACAATTCTAAGTGGTCATCTCATCTTAGGCAACTCAGGAGGTTGGGCTAGGGGAAGAACTCAAAAGTAGCTTCAACTGTTTTAATACTTTGCATTGGTGTTGAGTAGTAGATTCATGCATGAGTGATTGCTCCATCGTTTTATTAATACTTTGTAACTTACCATTTTATACTCGAACATACAGTATAACAAATATTACATAAATTAGCAGCTCAACCAGGAACTACAGGCCAGCTCCCTGACAGCATTAGCTGGACTTTACCTACAGTAATACCTCCTTGCTGATAGTATAACCCTAGGGACTGAACACTACAAGAGCAAATAATATCTATTAATAATGATAGGCTCATATTTACTGAGCCCTGCCTGAGTGCCAACTCTTCATTAGGTGTTTTAGGCTTATTATCTCATTTCATCTTCACTCGCCCCTGCAAGGAAGCCTATTAGATTCATTTCATAAGAAACGGAGGCTTATGGCTCGGCGCCTGTGGCTCAACGGGCTAAGGTGCCAGCCATGTACACCTGAGCTGGCGGGTTCGAATCCAGCCCAGGC
>CAUYON010072035.1:0-11519 GCA_963573935.1 Arctocebus calabarensis
CATGAATCCCATGTACTCAAGTTTGATATGAGGACAATTAATGACAATTATTGACACGGTGGGGGTGAAGGAAGGGGAGAGCAGAGAGAGGAAGAATGAGGGAGGGGTGGGGAAAGGAAGAGCAGAGAGAGGGAAGGAGTACGGGGGTGGGGTCTTGGGGTCTTGGTGTGTGCCACACCTTTTGGGGGCAAAACACGATTGTAAGAGGGTCTTTTCCTAACAAATGCAACCAGTGTAACATGGTTTCTTGTACCCTCAATGAATCCCCAACTCTCAAAAAAAAATATATATATATATATATTTGAGATCCAAAATAAAATGAATGTCTCAGTGGGACAGCAACAGAAAAGGAAACACAGAGCAGTGACACAGCATGAAATGATAAGTCTTCTAAGGCTCTCGAGTTGAAAGTCAGCTCTAGTGACTAGGAGATTAGATTTATAGGTATAACAAGGACAAAATGTGCTCCAAATGAGAAGGGGTTCAAGGACAGATTCACTGCTTGAAGCTTCCACTAAAAAGGCCAACATGAAGCCCAGAAATAACTGCTATTAAACCTCACTTGGGACTATGGGGTTTTTTGTTTGTTTGTTTGGGTTTTTTTTTGTAGAGACAGAGTCTTACTTTGTCACCCTCGGTAGAGTGCCATGGTGTCACACAGCTCACAGCAACCTCCAACTCCTGGGTTTAGGCGATTCTCTTGCCTCAGCCTCCAGAGTAGCTGAGACTATAGGCGCCCACCACAATGGGACTATGGTTTTTAACAAGCTGTGGGACTAAAGAGATTAGACTTAAAGCAGCCCCCTCCATACCTCAGCCACAGGTCAGGATCTGCCACAACCACGGTGTCATTGTGAGGAAGGACCTCTAATGTGCTGTTATTGGTCCTGGTTCAGGGGTTAGGGGAATGGTAGCAGTAACTGCAGAAGTATTGGACAGAGAAAGAAAGGGAAGGGGAAAATAAAATCTCTCACTTCTGAAAACCAAAATTCTAACACACATGAAGACTCTAACGTTAGTTCAAAAGTATAAAAGTAATACAAACACAGATACTCTTCAATTTATGATTGGGTTATATTCCAATACACTGATTCTAAGTTGAAAATATCACAAGTCAAAAATGCATTAAATCACCTAACCTACCAGACATAATAGGGTTTTTTTGTTGTTGTTTGTTTGTTTTGAGACAGAGCCTTAAGCTGTCACCCTGGATAGAGTGCCATGACATCAAAGCTCAGAGCAAGCTCCAATTCCCAGGCTCAAGCGACTGTCTTGTCTCTGCCTCCCAAGTAGCTGGGACTACAGGAGCAGGCCACAACGCCCAGCCATTTTTTGGTTGCGGCCATCATTGTTGTTTGGCGGGCCTGGGCTGGATTCAAACCTGCCAGCTCAGGTGTACATGGCTGGCGCCTTAGCCCATTGAGCCACAGGCGCCGAGCCCAGACATAATAGTTTAACCTAGACTACCTTAAATGTGTTCAGAACACTTACATTAGCCTAGAGTTTGGCAAAATGATCTAACACAAAGCCTCTTTATATAAATAATAAAGTGTTGAGCACATGTATAATTTATTGACTACTGCACTAAGAGTGAAAAATAGAATGGTTGCCTGGATACTTGACGTATGGTTTCTCCTGAATGTGTACCACTTCCATACCAACAAAAAGTTGAAAACTAAAACTCTTAAGTCAAACCATCACAAGTAAATGATGTCAGTAAATCCTTTTCAAATAAAATTAATTTTATAAAACAGTCTGATAACTATTTTTAAATGCTCAGACTACATAAAGAAATGAAGGAATAACTTCTGTTTAAAAAAGGAAAGAGTGAGAAACAAAAACAAGCACAAATAAAACAAGGACTGACACGCAAAACAATCATGAATCTTGCAAATGAAAAATACTATCATCCAAATGTTCCTTGACAAATGAATGGAACAATTAAATGTGGCAAATATAAATTCAATTTTAGAAAAATTAAATTGTAATACATTCTACAACATGGATGAATCCTGAAAACACCATGCTAGTGAAATAAGCCAAACCAAAAAAAAAAAGTTTTATTGTTCTATTTAGGGTACGCAGAATAGGAAAATTCATAGGAATGGAAAGTAGAATAGAGATTACCAGGGATTGGGTAGAAGAATGGTGACTTACTGTTCAACAGATGTGAATTTTCTGTTTGGGATTATGAAAAAGTTTTGAAGATGAACAGTGATGATGGCTGTATGACACTGTGAATGTACTTAATGCCACTGGGTTGCACACTTAAAGAGTTAAATGGCAAATTTTATGTCATATATATTTCACTACAATAAAACCACACAAAAATATTATCAATGAACAAAAGAAAAATGTCAATAGGATGCATAATGCACAGGATTTCAGAGAAATCCTTACATACCAGCACTCGAAGATATCATCCTAGAATGCAGGCCAGTAAACAAAGTATGAACCAAACCCAAAGGATAAAAAACCCAAACTACTTAAGAGACATAGGAGAAAGATGGAAAACTCTAACCTATTCCTGAAAGTAATCTCAGAAGAGAATGGACATGTTATAAAAAATTGTGAGGTTTTCCTTAGTTGCCCTGCATCATAATCACCTTCATATCCCTTTTCCATTATATAACTGTAAAATAATGAAAGCTTAATTCCTCAGCTTCCCTGTGCTCCTGGTGTAGACGACCTAACCTACATCTACCTCACACTTAGAAAAAGAAAACAATTACCCAAAGGAGCAGAGACTACAAAGAAGGTAAGTTAGTAGCAGCTACAATTTCCAAAGGCAGCGGTCTCTTTATTTCCCATTCGATACTTTATTTTTTAAAAATTTTTATGAATATATAATAGTTGCAATATATGGACTACAACTGATATTTTGATACAAGTATACAATATGTAGTGAGTAAATCTTCATAATTGGGATATCCATTAAGTCAAATATTTATCATTTCTTTGAGGAACATTTCAAATCTTCTCTTATATGTGTTTTAAAATACACAATAAATTACTGTTAATTATAATTGTTCTCTTGTGCTGTGAAACATTAGATCTTATGCCTTCTATCTAGCTGTATTTTTGTACCCACTAACCAACTCCTCATCCTCCCACCTCAGCATCCTGTGGAAGCATCAAGTTTTCAGTTAGTGAAAAGAGGGGAGGAGGCAGGGTAAAGATGGTAGTCAAAATATACCTAACTAAAAAGATTTGAGAAAACACTGGAAGGAAGTGACAGAGTTAACCAGGAGTAATTTCCAAACATAAGAAACAACATAAATGAGCAGTACTTGTGGCTCAGTGAGTAGGGCACCGGCCCCCTATACCTAGGGTGGCGGGTTCAAACCTGGCCCTGCCCAAACTGCAACAAAAAAAAATAGCAGGGCATTGTGGCAGGCGCCTGTAGTCCCAGCTACTCAGGAGGCTGAGGCAAGAGAATCGCCTAACCCCAAGAGCTGGAGGTTGCTGTGAGCTGTGACGCCACAGCACTCTACTGAGGACAACAACGTGAGACTCTATGTCTTAAAAAAAAAACACACACACACACACAAGAGGAAAGAAAGAAACAACAGAAGCAAAAAACTCAAGGCAAGAACATACCTCAAGGCAAGAAATGGCTGAATAAACATAAGGAAAACAGTGTCACTGAAGGTTAGAGAGGTAACAGAAAGCCAGATCATAAAACTCTGTTAGAATTTGAGTTTTTCTCTGAGAAGGCAGTTACTAGAAGGTTTTATGCAGAGAAGTAACATGATCTAATTTATAAAGGACCTCTATGGCATCTTTGTTGAAAATAAACTCTAGGGTGTCTTTGCCTTGATTGAAAGCTCTCAGATTACACTACCTGAGTGAGTAATCTTATAAAAGAAGCCTATTTTCTTTAAACCCTCTACCATCCCATCAATGCCCCCAGTGTACTATAAATTTAATCTGATTACTTTCCCAGCTAACCTAAAATGAATGCTGTGAAACAAACAGCCACTATGCAGGAACTCAATTCTCTAAGATTTCCCTCATCAAGTCTGACCTGGTACCACAACTGTTAAATCAGAACTGGTCAGTAGCAGTGGGAAATGCTAAGACTCTGGTACAATACCAGAGTATTCCAAGTAGATTAGCCAACTGCATGAGGACAGTATTTGGACTTACTTTTCCTGACTGCTTCATTTTTGGCATTCTGGCAACATGACCTTCAACGGACCATTCAATACCTTTGCAAGGAACTCATAAAAAAAAAAAAACAAAAGAAGATAAGGGGATTATGCCCACAGGAATCACTGATCTTACTAGTTACTTCATCAGCCAGAGAAGTGAACTGTAGACAATAATAGAGAAGGCATAGAAGATTTCATTATGCTACCTTTTTTTAAAGCTGAGGCAATCCATATGATGTGAGAAATACCCTGAGCCAATAAAAAATATAAAGCTGTATTTCTTGTACAACAAGAATACGTGGGTCCAGAAACAAAATGTTTGAGATGGATGAGGTATTTCTCACTTCACTCTCACACCAAATAACTCACCTACAAATTTTTTGCTTCCCATCTCTAAGAATTCTGCTAATTTAGACACCAAGGAAAACCTACAACACCAGATAAGAATATAATTCTGGGGAGAGGAAGTAAGATGGTCCCCTAGAGGCAGCTTTAGACATAGGCTCCTGTCCAGGGGAGAGATAATAGACAGAATGGACTCAATGAAGTTGAAGGTGGGAGGCTAAGTGAAGAAAGTAGATAAGTGCACACCATCTCTACAGGGACAAGCTGTGGCTCAAAAAAAATAAATTCTGGTACAAAATCCATTGCCAAGAGGAGGAGAGACCCCTCCTGCAAGAGAGAGACTCAGTGGGTGCCCTCTGCAAGTGAGCAGGGAACAAAGGACCTCCTATTTTATCCCATAGGAGAGAACCCCTATACATACATTTTCTATGCAACTCTGAACTCCCAGTCCACTCACTCACCCTGCTCGCCTGGCAGACTGTGTAGGCTTGCCCACTGCAGAGCCTAGAGTGTTTGGCAATTCCAAAAGAGGCCTGGGCATAGTGTGAGCCACTGGATAGCAGCAGGGAAACAATGACTCAAGTGGAAGTTGGGGGGCTCAAGGAGAAAGAAATATGCAGGAGAAAGAGAAGCTCTGTGCTACAGAGGTGTTCACACCCCAGCTCAGACTTTGGTAGGGCACTCTCCTGAGCCTGTTGCTCTATAGAGGTGACTGAGCTTCAGCCCCTCCTGTTTGCTGGTAGCAGCATATGGCAGGATCTAGATGCTGCCTCTGGTCTGAATTTGGAGGCACACTACCCTGATAACATTGCCCAATGGAGGAAAACAGGTGTCAGTCCCTCAGGATTTCCTATTACAGCATGCAGAGGCAGAGGAAACACTGGCTCCCCTCTGACTCAGGCAGGTATATACCCAACTCCATTGCTCACTGGGCAGCAGTGTGGGGTGGCTGGGGATGGAGTTGCTGATGCCTCTGGACTGACTTTTTGGTAGGTGCACCTTCTTGATCAATTTTGGAAGATAAAAAAAGACTCAGGGTGAAAAGATGGACATCCATAACACAGGCAAATAGAAATCAGAAAAAAGCAGGGTTTGCGATTTTATTTGCAAATATAAAACAATTTAAACCAAAAGGGATAAGGAAAGGCAAGAAAGGAAACTATATATTTGACAAAGGAACCACTGAACATGAACAGATTTCAATAATTAACATTTATATGACCTACCTAAAGGCTTCTCAATTTATAAAGAAAACCCTAACAGATATAACAATGTGATATCTTCCTGAACTATAATAGTTGGAGATTTTAACACCTTTTGGACAGGTCTAGATAGATCCTCCAAAAAGAAACTAAACAAAAAAATAATGCACTTAAACTCAACCCTACAACAAATGGACTTAACATTTCATCCTAATAAAATGACTGCATATTCTTCACATCAACCCATAGATCATATTCCAAAATTGATCATATCCTAGGACACAAATCTAATCTCAAGAAATTTAAAAGAATAGAGATCATTCCTTATATCTTCTTGGACCATCACAGAATAAAAGCTGAACTCCACAGCAACAGAAATCTGCATGCTCACACTAAGTCACGGAAATTAAATAACCTTAGGCTGAATGATAGCTGGGTTGAAGACAAGATTAAAAAGGAAATCATAATTATCAAAACCTGCGGGCTACCATTCTTGAGGGGGGAGGATGGGTAGAGGGAGGGAAATTAGTGGGAACACACCTACGGTGCATCTTAGCAGGGTACTGGCAAAACTTATTAAAGGTAGAGTATTAATGTCTTTATATAGTGATCAAGGAAATGCCATGAAGGATATCTGTAACAATATGATCAAAATAGTTCTGAATGTATATGAATCATGCCCTGTGATTGCACCAATGTACATAATTATGATTCAATAAAATTATTAAAAAAAAAAAGAAAGCAACAAAAATGTTGATTACCACTCTGAAATATTATTGTAATAGTCACTAAAATGTGATTTATCCCCCTAAATGGCTCTGGAGGTCTTGAAATATTCCTTTTCCTCCTTTTATTAAGTGACTAAAAAAATGGATCTTTGTTAATGCATTTCCTTATTACCAAATACAGCAATGTTTTATGAAGATGCTTCGTAAAATAGTCCTTGAATGGCCATGGTTTAGCAAGTGGCATTATGCAGCTGCACAAGGGCTATGCATGTTGGCTGCTAAGAACTCACAGCTGCCTCCCACTCTCCTCTTCAGAGATTTTTTCCTTAGCCAAGTGCAACTGAGATGCCTACAGCTTAGTTCTCCTTCACCTCTTGGAGTGGAGAAACCTTACACACAAAAGTCTGGCCTCTTCTGTGATAAAATTTAGGCTTCAGAGTTTCCCAGTGAAATTACAGAGAAGCTTCTCTCCAGCCCGAGGTCACATTTTGTTTATCTTCTGCTCCCCTGCCATGGTTTCTCCTGAAAGCATTTCCCTAAATAAAGTTCTGAAACAAGAATTCCACCCCAGGCTGTGCTCCTGTGGAACCTAGCCTCACACATAATGTACTTATAGCCAGAATTAAGTTACACTATGAGAAGACTCCGCTGCTTATAGCCCTTTAAATCTCCAAACACAGCTGACCCCTAAAACAACTCACAAACAAATGGCAATTCCTGGGGGTTTCTCATTTTCTTAATTTCCAAGTTCCTTGTAAGTCACTTGATTCAACTTTTTCACTTGGACTTCTGATACCAGATTGCAGAATTGCCTTAAGTGTCCTTTTACAGTTCCTTTAACACATTACATGTCCCTTCTCACATACTGATGCCACATTGAGCAGCTTTGCTTCTCCGACAATGCCAGGCCTTGCAGGTTTTCCTACCCTTCTACTGAGGGTGTACCCTTCCCCCACAGCCCTGCCCAACTCCCTGGGGGAATAGGGGTAAGGTGTAGGTGAGGAGGCCAGGGCAGGAGGGCAAGAGCACCCAGTGGTATTTTGTTTTGTTTGGAGGAGTGCAAAGAAAGAGAAACAGATCTTTCAGTGATCACCACGGGAAAAAGTTACAAAATATAATATAAATGAACTAAAGAGAGAACACAGCAGTACCCAAAGGCCTGGGAAACAGTGGGAGTCTGGCTGGGAGAGGCCCGCTCTTTACAGCCAAAGGCTGAGGAAGATAAAATCCCTAGGAGCTCAAGTAACCCAGAGTCGGGAATCAGGAAGAATCATCCACAGAAGGTCAGGCTTGCAGGAAGGAGCCTGTGGGTGAGAACCAACTACTTCCCCAGTAGTTTACCTTCCTATGGTGAACTTATTAAGATTGTACCTGCCCTCGGTATTTTTTTTTTTACTATGGGGGTAATTTCATTAAAAAACAAATATAATATTATTTTTTTTTAGTTAAAGAGATTAAAGCCTCTTAAACTAGTAACTGAATAAAATGAAATAGGGATCAATATTTTGTGTGTCTATGTGTGTCTATCCACACAGTGTAATACTATTAGAAAGTGGAGAAATATTAATATATATAATATTATGTATGCATACACACACACACACACACATATATATAATATTTGGGAGGGAGAGTGGAGGCTTGGGAGAGGTACTTGGGATGCATTTGATTCTGTTATCAGAATACAGTAATAGTAATGGGTAGCTGATAATTGATTTATTTACTGTGTCAGGCACTCTTTCAAACCTTTTACATGTCGTATCTTTTTGAATCCACATAACAAACATGTGAAATAAGTGTAATTTTTTTTATTTTCTAGGAACAAGGCAACAGAAGCATAGGGACAGAGAAAGAGAGTGATTGATTGCTAGTTAAGAGGTAAAGTCAGTAGAACTGAGAAACTGCTCAGAATATGTCGCCCTACTGGCCAACTCTGTTGATCATCACTTCTTTTCTCTTTGTAAGAGGAAGTTTGGCAGGAGCTGAGAGTGATAAACTGACCAGGATCTGACACAGAGAAGTGCTAAATGTCCTTTCTGAGTTGCACGATTCAAGAAAGGGAAGGAACATGCACTCCGCAACTTTTCAACCTGACACCAGAAAGTTATCCCCAAACTAGGGCTGAGCCTGAAGGCTAAGAAGTTTCTTTCACACGCAAAAGAATTCAAGCAGGAGCCTTAAGTTGGAAATGAAAGCAACATTTATTAAACAGCAGGCCAGCTACCCCTTACAGTAGCAGCTATACATTGCTGGCTAACACTATTTATGGCTATCCTTGATTATATGCTAAATAAGGAGTGGAATATGCACAGGTTTGTGGGAGGGAAGTGCAGAGATTTCTAAGAATTGGGATCCCCTCCTCCTATCCTTACTTTTTAAAATTTATGCATCTAAACCTTTATTACACCATAGAGGGTAACTTCTGGGGTTTGTCAGTGTGACCATAAACTGTTATGGAGGTTGTCAGAGGTGTTTCTTTTAGTCTGCTAATCCATTATAAGCGAGGTAAGGACCTTAGGATGAGCTGGAATCATTTTCATGGCCATCTTGGCTCTTTCTGTTCTTAAGCACTTTCTTTACTGTATCCTGCTTTTCTGTTTTTGCAGAGACCTCAGTGCAGGTCTAACAGCTTTTTAATGAGTTGACTTGCCCAATTCCTGTGCCAATTTCCTGCTGTCTGAAAGGTGGATGATCTGAATTACTCCTCTTGGATTATAATGTAGAAACCATGTACGTAGATGGGCAGAGGAAAAAAATAAGACATGTCAGTTCCCTAAAAAGTGTGGAACTACATTATCAGTCCTGGACAGTTAAACTTTTAGATGAGAGAAACACAAGTTCTATCTTGCTTGAGCCAGGTTTGTTTGGAACTTTTCTTTAAACATCCCGATTTATAGCCTAATTACTCCAGTAAAGCAGAATAACACAGAGGAAGAAGCACCTGACTGGACATCAAGAGCCTGGAAAGATAGTGCACTTAGGCAAAAAGGAAAACGTGACTGTAGACAAATTATAATATTACAGGTAAAATTGGTGAGTTAGACCTGACATAACTCCAAGTAGAAGGTCTTTGCTGCTTGCAACATATTATAAAATAATTTAAAATATGAATAATACCATCATTTAATAAATTTTCTTATTTTAATAGATTATGCTTTCTGTATTTATTAGATGTTAAGTATATCACCTTTTTTATTTACACAAAACTGATTCTGTTTCTGCAAAACTATATGTATATACTTTCAAGTTTCCTTACAAATTCACCAATGAAATTAAACATAATTTATAATTATTGTCACTCAGACCACAAAGCAATTTTTTTAAAAGCTCTTAATTTTCAAGTTGCCTTTTTAGACATAAGTATTTTTCATGTTTTAAATACTCTGATTGAGGGTAACAAACCTTAAATTTATAATCCTATAGAGGACCAAGCCTGATGAATGTTTTGGTCACTGCTGTATTCTCTATGAGACGTGATACTCTTCATATATTGTAAAAATTCCATGTGTATTTATTGAAGGAATGGATGAATGAATACATCTCCTTCACTGGGACAGAAAATTAACATCAGTCATTGATGAAACCTACCCACAGTGAAAGTTCTTTGGGTAATTGATCCTAATATCTAACACCTATTTCATTAATAAAGAAGAGTTTCTATTTAGTCATGCAAAAATCAATTCATTTAAAAAATAAATGATTTTCAAAAAACCAACTTTTTGATTTATTGATCTGTTCTATAATTCATTTATTTTCAATTTCATTTAACTCTGCTCTAATTTTGGTTATCTCTTTTCTTCTGTTGGGTTTGGGATTGGAGTGTTCTTCCTTTTCCAATTGTGTAAGATGTCCCAATAGGTTGTTAACTTCCTCTCTTTCTGTTTTCTTGAGGAATGGTTGCAGTGCTATAAATTTCCCTCTAAGGACTGCCTTTGCTGTATCCCATAGTTTCTGATAATTTGTGTCATCATTGTCATTTTGTTCCATGAATTTGGAAATTTCCTCTTAATCTCGTCAATGACCCATGTATTCTTCAGGATGAGGTTGTTAAGCTTCCACATTTTTGTTTGAGAATGCACATTCTTGTTGTTGTTGAGTTCAACCTTTATTCCGTGAAGGTCTGAGAAGATGCACGGGATAATTTCTATTTTTTTTAATTTGCTAAGGTGAGACTTGTGACCTAAGATGTGGTCGATTTTGGAGTATGATCCATGGGCTTCCTTTTGGAGGATCTGTCTAAGACTGTTAGAGGGGTTTTAAAGTCTCCAACAACGATAGTTGTGGAGGAGATTAAGTTGCTCATGTCTGTTAGGGTTTCTCTTATAAATTGAGGTGCATTCTGATTGAGTGCATAAATATTAATAATTGAAAGCTCATCATTTTGTGTACTACCTTTAACAAATATAAAGTGTCCATCCTTATCTTTACTCACTTTTGGTTGGTTTAAAGCCTATTGTATCTGTGAATAAGATTGCAACACCAGCTTTTCTCTGTTTTCCATCTGCCTGAAATATGGATGTCCATCCCTTCACCTTGAGTCTAGATTTGTCTTTTAAGATAAGGTGTGATTCTTGTATACATCAGATATCTGGTTTAAGTTTCTGTATCCAGTCAGCCAGCCTGTGTCTCTTTAGAGGGCGTTTAACCTGTTAACATTTATAGAAACTAAGGACAAGGAATTCACCATTGTAGATTTCAATATGTGGTTCAAAGTATATGTTTGCGTTTCTTTATGTTGGGGGTTTGTGCTGATCATTATAGAGGATAGGTCTGAGGATATCCTGGAGAGCTGGTTTGGTTATAGCAAATTTCTTCAACATATGTATGTCATTAAAGTATTTAATTTCTCCATCATACATGAAACTTCATTTGGGTGGATAGAGTATCCTGGGTTGAAAGTTATTTTGTTTTAGGAGATTAATGGTGGGGGTCCACTCCCTTCTCACCTGGGATGTTTAGGCAGAGAGATCTGCAGTAATTCTAATATTCTTCCCCTTGTATGTAATGGCTTTCTTGCGTCTGGCTGCTTTTAGAATCTTCTCCTTCATGTTAACTTTAGTAAAATTCACTACAATATGTCTAGGGGATGT
>CAUYON010072036.1:0-38772 GCA_963573935.1 Arctocebus calabarensis
AGACATGAATAGAAGCTTCTCTGATGAAGACAGACGCACGGCCTACAGACACATGAAAAAATGCTCATCATCTTTAATCAAACCAAAACCACTTTGAGATATCATCTAACTCCAGTAAGAGTAGCCCATATCACAAAATCCTAAAGCTACAGATGTTGGCATGGATATGGAGAAAAGGGAACACTTCTGCACTGCCGTGGGAAAGCAAGCTAGTATGTTCTTTTTGGAAAGAAGTTTGGAAAACACTCAGGGATCTAAATGTAGACCTGCCATTTGATCCTGCAATTCCTCTACTATGTGTATATCCAAAAGGCCAAAAATCACTTTGCAACAAAGATATTTGCACCAGATTGTTCATTGCAGCTCAATTCATAATTGCCAAGTCTTGAAGAAGCCCAAGTGCCCATCAACCCATGAATGGATTAATAAATTATGGTATATGTATGCCATGGAATACTATGCAGCATTAAAAAAAGATGGAGACTTTACCTCTTTTATGTTTACATGGATGGAGCTGGAAAATATTCTTCTTAGTAAAGTATCTCCAGAATGGAAAAAAAATATCTAATGTACTCATTATTACTATAAAACCAATTGATAATCACTCACACTTTCATATGAAAGATGAATCACACCTATAGCCCAGGATGAAGGAGGGAAGGGAAGGGAGGGGCTGGTTCGATAGAGGGAGGATTAATGATGGGACCATACCTATGGAGCATATTGCAAGGGTACAAGTCAAATCTATTTAGTATTGAATACAAATGTCTTAACACTGTAATTAAGTAGATGAGGTGAAGGCTATGTTAATTAGGAGGATGTAAGCATTCCAATTTGTACAAATAATCAATACATTGAATCCCACAAAAACATAAATGTATTCATGATCTATTTATATATGACTTAATAAAAAAATAAGTAGGCAAAAACATATATACATATATTCACATGTGTGATTGCAGTTGCTTGGTGCAGGAGTCAGCACAGATTGACAGTGCTAAGATGGATGTTGTTGCTAAGTAGCCAAGAAGCTGAAATTGAGGAACTGATTTTTCTTAGTGAACTTATGACTTAGTAAAGTCACTGGACAAGGCTCTGAGAAAGGAAGTTAGGAAACAGGGCACTTGCAAAATTCATTTTAGGATGCTGAGATGGCATTGAAAGTCAAAGGGCAAACTTACATCAACTGCTGATGAGATTTGAGTGAAAGAGACCATGCCAAGGACATACAAATGGCTCTTTTGTCTTTTTGAACAATACAGGTAGTTAAAAAATCAAAAACCACAATGAAGAAAAGCATAAAATAAAAAGTAGAAGCTTCGCTTAGATCCCACCTTACCTCTGAATCTTAAAGGTTGCCACTTTAACTTGCTGATGTAACTTTTTGCAAAGCATTTCTCTGATATAAAGATCATGTGTTAATATGCCCAAATGGGATCATAATATATGCACAGTACTGACCCTATTGGTTGAGATCTTTTAATATACCACACATTTGTAAATATATTTATTTTTACTTATGATGGGCACATAATAGTTGTATATCTTCATAGAGTACATGTAATGTTTTGATACAGGCATACATGTGAATTCATCAAATTAGGGTAATTGGGACTTCCATCACCTTCAGCATTTAACATTTCTTTGTGTTAGGAACAATCCAGTTCTTCTCTTTGAGTTATTTTAAAGTACACCCTAACTTAGGATTGATTATAGTCACTGTCTTGTGCTATGAAGTGTTGTTCATTTTAACTATAATTTTGAACCCATTCACTGTCTCCACTTTACTCCCCCTTCCTGCTACCTTTCCCACCCTCTCGTAACCACTGTTCTACTCCGTCTTCATGAAATAATTTGCTTTTTAGATTTATCTCCCTCATGTGAATGAGAGCATGTAAGGTTTGTCTATCTGTGCTTGGATTATTTCATTTAACAAAATGTTCCCTAATTTCATGCATGTCATTGGAAATGGCAGGGTTTCATTCTTTTGGAGCTCTATCATATTCACTGTGTATATGTGCCACAATCTCTTTATCCATTCATCTGTTGATAGACACTTAGGTTGATTCCATATCTTGACTACTGTGAATAGTCTGTAACAAACATGGGAGTGCAGATATCTTTTCAATATACTCAATTCACATTCTTTGGATATATTTGAGGTCTGCCAATGATTTTGACATACAATTGTATGAATTTTTGCTTGTTACTGGTCACGCTGAGCTCTCTTCCTCAGTGACACTTTCTCTCCTCTCAGAACAACATTTAAACCATTGGTACACTGCCATTTTCTTCATAGCATTATCCACATAAACTTGGACTAACATATTCCTAATTTTACTTCCACTCTTGCTAAGATTAACAAGAAATTTAGTGTTTGTTCATTGCACTAATTCAAGCTCCAAAATTCTGGCATTGGCACACAAAAAGACACAACAATAATAAACGTTATTCAGCAAGACACCACTGCACATCAGCATGAAAACACAGCTGTAAGACTGATAGACCAAGGTTAGGAAGCCTTACTGAGTTTGAAGTTGTGTTGTCTGTACAGTGTTGCCAATGTAAATGCGTGGAGGCAAGTTCTCAAACTTAATTGTTAGAACCCCATATACCCAGCAGTGGGATTGCTGGGTCATATAGTAGTTCCATTTTTAGTTTTTTAAGGAACCTCCATATTGTACTCCATAGTGTTTGAACTAATATACATTCCCACCAGCAGTGTATGAGAATTCTCCTTCTCCATATACTTGCCAATATTCATGATTGCTTGTCTTGATCATTTTAACTAGGGTGAGATAATATCTAGTTGCAGTTTTGATTTGTGCTTATCTCATGATGAATGATGTTGAGCACTTTTTCATACACCTGTTGGCCATTCTTATGTCTTCTTTTGACAAATGTCTATTCAGATCCTTTGCCCATGTTTTGATTATATTATTTGATTTCTTCCTATTCAGTTGTTGGAGCACCTTATATATTCTAGTTATTAATCCTTTGTCAGATTAGTACTTTGCAAATATTTTTAGCCACTCTGTGGGTTGTCTCTTTGTTGATTGTTTCCTTTGCTGTGATCCCCTA
The DNA here is from genome assembly GCA_963573935.1 of Arctocebus calabarensis. Classification (NCBI taxonomy): domain Eukaryota; kingdom Metazoa; phylum Chordata; class Mammalia; order Primates; family Lorisidae; genus Arctocebus; species Arctocebus calabarensis. The sequence goes on from CAUYON010072036.1 coordinate 3,082, forward strand.
TGTCCCATGTTGCTTTGGTTGCCAGTGCTCTAATGTGTTACTCAAGAAGTCTTTGCCTAAATCAATGTCCTGAAGAATTTTTCCTGTTTTTTTCTTTAGTAGTTCTATAGCGTCACGTCTTAGATACAAGTGTTTGTCCACTTTGATTTGATTTTCATATATGGCAAGACATTGTATCTAATTTCATTCTGCATGTGGATATCCAGTTTTCCCTACACCATTTATTGAAGAGACTGTCCTTTCTCCACAGTATATTCTTGGTACCTTTATAGAAGATAAGTTCACTACAGATGCATGGATTTATTTCTGGGTTCTCGATTCTGTTTCATTGGATTATGCGTCTGTTTTTATGCCAGTATCATGCTGTTGTGGTTACTACAAATCTTTAGTATAATTTAAAGTTAGGTAGTGTGTTAGTTACTCTTCAGTCTTGTTCTTTTTCCTCAGGATGGCTTTGGCAATTCTGGGTATTTTGTGGTTCCATATAAATTTTAGGCTTATTTCTTTAATTTCTTCTATTTTTGAATGATATTTTTCATACAAATAAAAGAAATAATACCCATTTTAATGGGCATTGCATTGAATCAATAGATTGCTTTGAATAGTAGGGACATTTTAATAATACTGATTCTTCCAATACATCAGCATGGAATAACTTTCCATTTTTTTGTGTTTTCTTCAACTTCTTTCATCAATGTTTTATTATTTTTGTTATGAAGATCTTTCATTTCTTTGGTTAAGTTCAATCTTAGGTATCTTATTTTATTTTTGCCTATTGTAAGTGGGATTATTTCTTGGTTTCTTTTTCAGATTATTTGTTGTTGGTATATATATATATATAAATGCTACTGATTTTCTTTCTTTTTTTTTTTTTTTTTGAGACAAGAGCCTCAAGCTGTCACCCTGGATAGAGTGCTGTGGCATCACAGCTCACAGCAACCCCCAATTCCTGGGCTCAAGCGAGTCTCCTGCCTCCGCCTCCAAAGCAGCTGGGAATACAGGCGCCCACCACAACGCCCGGCCATTTTTTGGTTGCAACTGTCATTGTTGTTTGGCGGGCCTGGGCTGGATTTGAACTTGCCAGCTCAGGTGTACGTGGCTGATACCTTAGCCCATTGAGCCACAGGCGCCAAGCCGATGGCTGTGTTTTTAATACCTTCATTCAGAGAAGAACAAATATTTGGGGGCGGGATACAAATATAAGAGGGTCCTTATCTAACAAAAGCAATTAATGTAACCTGCTTTGTGTACCCTCAGTGAATCCCCAACAATTAAAAAAAATTATTTTTGAAAGGTTTATTTTTTAGTCTTTCTACTCAAGATTTAATTTAAGTGTTTTATAGCCAATAATTACAGCAGTCAAGTGTTCTTTGTTTGGGTCCTTACTATTACCTATGAGTTACTACCTTCAGAAGATTTATAATGATTCAGTAATGGCTTTTTCTTTAAAATTGAAGAACTCCTTTTATCATTTCTTGTAGAACGGGTGTGGTAATGAAATTCCTCAGCTTCCATTTGTCTAGGAAAGTCTTTTTATCTCCATCATGTTTGAAGGGTATTTTTTCAGGAGGTAATATTCTAGTGTAAAGTTTATTCCTTCAGCACTTTGCATCAGTGTTATGCCTCTCCTGGCCGGTGAGGTTTCCACGGAAGTCTGCTGCCGGACATGCTGTAGCTCCTTTGTACGAGGTACTTGTTTCTTTTTCTCTTGCTTCCTTAGGACGTTTTCATTACCTTTGGGAACTTGATTATTAAATGCCTTGAAGTAGCTTTGTTTGGGTTAAATGTGCTTAGTGATTTGTGATCTTCTTAGTCCTGAATATTGACATTGTTCTCTAGGTTTGAAAATCTCTGTTATTTCTTTGAATGAACTTTCTACCCCAGTCTCTCTCTCTGCTGCCTCTTTAAAGCCAATTACTCTTAGATTTGCTCTTTTGATAAGATCTAGATCTATGTTCTAGATCTATGTTCTAGATCTTATAGGTATGCTTCATTCTAATGTATTCTTTAATAAACTTCCTACCCCAGTCTCTCTCTCTGCTGTCTCTTTAAAGCCAGTTACTCTTAGATTTGCTCTTTTGAGGGTATGTTCTAGATCTTAGAGGTATGCTTCATTCTTATGTATTCTTTTTTCTCTTTTGACCATGTATTTTCAGATAGCTTGTCATCAAGCTCACTAATTCTTTCTTCTGCTTGGTCACTTCTGAGGCATTTCTCAATCTGTTGATTGTATCCTTAAACTTTAGAATTTATGCTTTTTGTTATTTAGATCTCTTCATTAAGTTGCTCTGATAGGCTTCTGAATTCCTTCTCTGTGTTATGTTAAAGGTCGCTGAGCTTCCACAGGACACCTATTCTGAATTCTCTATGTGAAATGGAGAGAATCTCCGTCACTACAGGATAGGTCACTGGTACCTTGTTTAGTTCACTGAGTGATGTCAAGTCTTCCTGGATGTTGCTGATACTTGTGGGTATTCATCAGTGTCTGCACACTGAAAACTTAGGTATTTCTTTTAATCCTCATGGTCTATGCTTATTTGAGCCCATCCTTCTTAAGAAGGCTTTCCAGATACTCTAAGAGAATTGAGTGTTGTGGTCTAGGTCTTTGGTCATTGCAGCCATATCAGCACTTGGAGTGCCCCAAGCCCAGTAATGCTATGACCCTTAGAGATTTCTGGTAGCATATGTACCCCTTTGATGAGCTTGGGTAAGATACGGGAGAATTCTCTGGATTACCAGGCAGAGTCTCTCGCTTTCTTCCTTCACTCCCTGCACTGGGCTTCTGGTTTGGAAAGAGGAGTGACATGGGCACTCCCTCATGGCTACCAGAGCTGGGTCATTTCTCAGGGCAGCCCGGTCTCACCCAAAGTCCATGGTGACTGCTTTCTGGCTACTCTGATTATTTATTCAAAACCCAGCAGGTTCTTAGCTTGTAAATCCTGTCAAGGCAGGATACTTCCCTTCAAGGAAGCATGTTTCTCTCTGGCTCAGGGTGGGTCTAGAATGCCATCCAGGAGCTAAGTTCTGGAATGAGGGGCTTTCTGCTTGGTACTTTATTTTACTGTGGAAGAGCAGGTACCCACGTTGCAAAACAAAAGTCCTCTGAACTGTTCCATTTCCTTTCCTCACCTGGAAAAAGACTCCCTGAGTCTTCCCCACTTCTCTTCCCACTCTGCCTGGGCTAGGGGGAAGGATGACACCGGCACTGGCTTGGCTGCACCACTGGTGTCTTACTGGGTCATGTATACCCCAAGTCCACTGGCTCTTAGCCAACACAGCCTCAAGAATTCCCCAAAGATTGCAGCCTTCTGCCCCAGCTGCCTTATGAATTTAGTCCGGTACCCAGGCTGCTCTTTGTCTGCTGGAGGTGGAGCTAGCTGGAACTCCGGCTTTGGGGCAGATTATTCTCTGACTGGGCTAATCAAAATGCTCCCTCCGTGGGCACCAGCAGGGTTCTGCCCTGTTCTGTGTTCCCTTGTGCCAGAGAGGCACTGACTTTAGATTCAAAGCCCCGCCACTTCACCTTCCCCCACTGGTGCACACAGATCCCGTCTCCGCCCAGCTCCCTGTCACTGCACGCTAGAGGTCGGAGGAGGGGTGGCGTCGCCAATGCAAGGTTTTCTGTTCACCCTCTTCATGCCTCTTTCCCTGATGTAATGTTAAAAACAGATAGTATAATAACCACTTACTTGATTTTTTAATTCTATCCAAAGGTGCTCGTTTACGTGGATAGTTGTTGAATTAGGGGGTGTGTGGAAGGACAATCTCCTGAGGTTTCTGTTGAGCCATCTTGCTCTGGCCCTATCCCCAGACACAGCACATTCAGACCTCAGTAACGCTTAGTAATGGTTCTAAAATAGCTCAGTGTATAGACTTCCCACAATACATGTAACCAGTTTACCGCGTTGGGATGTTTACTGTTTTTTGTTTCCCAGCTTTTACTCATTTGCCCCATTTACCTCTCTGAACTCATCTCTCACTCTCCCCCCCACCCCCGCTCTGCTCTGGCTCCACCAGCCTTCTCCATGTTCGTCAGACACACGGGCTGTCATCCTGCTCTTTGCACAAGCGTTCCCCTGCCTGGAATGTGCTTCCTTTAGAATCAACTCGCTCCCTCCTTCACTTGTTAGCTTCTATTTCAGCTTCTCAGCAAAACCATTTTTGATCACACAATTAATATTATATCCCTGCCTACTTATAATCTAAAATATTTTCTACAGACCATTTAATTGTCTAAAATAGGATATTTTAATTATTGTATGTATCATTTTCACTAAACTATGTTTCCTAGGAGTAGTAATTTTTTTATATTATGTAATTATTCCTATATAGCTTTCTGAGTAATTTCTAAACATCTTATGCCCAACCAAGATTAGAACCTTTAATACAATCTTGTTCTTCATTAATATTATTTAACTGTTATTTCTGTTATTTAATCACATTCTTCATATGGCTCCCTTTTAATTCTCAAACATCTAACACTGTAGTTTTTAAATACATGTGGCTTTAACATACACTTCTTTAAAAAGCATAGTAATACCATATGGTGGACGTTAGTTTATAAACATTATGTCAGTCAAATGAAAAAAATCACATCCTTTGCACCAATTGAGAAATTAAAGCAGTGCATTCCTATCCTTTGAAAGGTGTTCTGTAGCATTGTTTTTAGATAATTCATGGCCAAGTGAAGAAAAAGCATTTGGTTTCACAAAATTCTAATCCGTAAACATTATAATTGTAAATGAATTGAGGTAGGATACATGATACTCTGGATACCCTAGACCCCAAATGGAAAGAAATGGTATGTAAATGATATAGGTGACACTGACTTTCAAAAGGCAGTGTTGTTCCAACACAGGTAAATCTTCACCTTACTGCGCTTCGCAAGTAATTGCGTTTTTACAATCGAAGGTTTGTAGCAACCCTGTATTGAACCAGTCTACAGGTACCATTTTCTAACACCACGTGCTTACTTCCAGTCTCTCTGTCACATTTTCACAATTCTCACATATTTCAAACTTTTTCGTCATTGTTATATCTGATATGGTGATGTATTATGATCTATGCTGTTACTATTATAATTGTTTTGGGGGTACCGTGAACCATACCCATATAAGACAGTGAGCTTGATGGATAAATGCGTGTGTTCTGACGGCTACACTCAGTGGCCGTGTAGCCATCTTCCTCCCTCTTCTCAAGCCTTCCTATTCCCTGACATGCAACGGTATTGTAATGAGGTGAGTTAATAACCCTGTAATGGACTTTAAGTGTTCAAGAGAAAGGAAGAGCCACATGTCTCTCTCTTTAAGTCAAAAGCCAGAAAAACAAACTTAGTGAGGAAGATAAATCAAAAACCAAGATGAACCGACAGCAAGGCCTCTTGTACCGGACAGCCAAGTTGAGAAAACAAAGTTCTTGAGGGAAATTAAAAAATGCTACTTTAGTGAACTCGGGAATGACTCAGGAAAGCAACGCAGGAGGTGGGGAGAGTCCTAACGGTCTAGGTAAATGAACAGACCCGCCACCACAATTCCCTAAGCCAAAGCCTAGTCCAGAGCAAGGTCCTAATTCTCTTCTATTTTATGAAGGCCAAGAGAGGAGAGGAAGCCACAGGAAAAAAAGATTTAAATTAGCAGAGATTGATTTCTGAGATTTGGGCAAAGAAGCCATCTCCATTAGACAAAATGCAAGTGCTGGTGAAGCTGTAGCAGATTACCCAGATGTCTGGCTCAGAGAGCTGACAAAGGTGCCAGGCTACACGACAGGTTTTCAACACAGACAAAACAGCTTTCTACTGGAAGACAATGTCTTCCAGAACTTACATAGCTAGAGAGAGTAAGTCGATACCTGGCTTCAAAGTTTCAAAGAGCTTTACTGAATCTCTTGTGAGAGGCTACGGCAGCTGATGACTTTAAATTGAAGCTCCTGCTTATTTTTTATTCCAAACATCCTAGGACCCTTAAGAATTATGCCAAATACTCTGCCTGTGCTCTATGAGTGGAACAAAGCTTGGATGATAACACATCTAACTACAGCGCAGTTAACTGAATAGTGTAAGTCTTGAAATATATAACTCAGAAAAAAAGATTCCTTTCAGCATATTACTGCTTGTTGACAATGCAACTGGTCACCCAGGACTCTGATGGAGATGTGCAAGAAGATTAATGTTTTCATGCCTTCTGACGCACGTCCATTCTGCAACCCAGAGATCAAGAAGAAATTTCAACTTTCGAGTCTTCCTATCTAAGAAATACATTTCAGGGGGCCAGGCACAGTGACTCACACCTATAATCCTAGCACTCTGGGAGGCCAACGTGGGGGATTGCCTGAGTTCACAGGTTTAAGACCAGCCTGAGCAAGAGCAAGACCTCGCCTCTAAAAATAGCCGGGCGTTGTGGTGTGCTCCTGTAGTCCTAGCTACTTGGGAAGCTAAGGCAAAAGAATCGCTTGAAGCCAAGAGTTTGAGGCTGCAATGAGCTGTGATGCCACAGCACTCTACTGAGGGTGACAAAGAAAAACTCTGTCAAAAAAAAAGGAAGAAAGAAATACATTTGATCAGGCCACAGATAGTGTTTCCTCTGACAAATGTGGGCAAAGTAAATTGCAGACTTTCTGGAAAGGATTCATGATTCTAGATGCTGTTAAGAGCATTCGCGAATCCTGGGAGGAGGTCCAAATATCACTATTAACAGGAGTGTGGAAGCCCAGCTCACCCGAATCTTGTCCTCTCCTCTTCCTCTTCGGTCATCATGTCCTTCACCACTCACTCCATCACCTTCCCCACCAATTACCGGTCCCTGGGCTCAATCCAGGCACCCAGCTACAGTGTCCGGCCCACCAGCAGTGCAGCCAGCATCCATGCAGGTGCAGGAGGCTCAAGCTCCCCATCTCCCATCTCCGTGTACCATTCCACCAGCTTCTGGGGATGCTGGGGTTCTGGGGTCTGGCCTTGGGCATGGCCAGGGATCTGGTAGGAATGGAGGCCATCCAGACCAAGAAGGAAACCATACAACAACTGCACAACCGCCTGGACAGAGTTAGGAACCTGAGACTGATAATCGGAGGCTGGAGAACAAAATCCGGGAACACCTGAAGAAGAAGGGGCCTCAGGTGAGAGACTGGGCGCATTACTTCAAGGCCGTTGAGGACCTGAGGGCTCAGATCTTTGCAAATTCTGGGGACAATGCCCGCATCATTCTGCAGATTGGCAATGCTTGTCTTGCTGCTGATGACTTTAGAGTCAAGTATGAGACAGAACTGGCCATGAACCATGGAGAGTGACATCCATGGGCTTCGCAAAGTCACTAATGTCACCAGTGCCACTTGGCTGCAGCTGGAGACAGATCGAGGCTCTCAAGGAGGAGCTGCTCTTCATGAAGAAGAACCAGGAGGTGGAAGTAAAAGTCCTATAAGCCCAGATTGCCAGCTCTGGGTTGACTGTGGAGGTAGATGCTCCCAAATGCCAGCACCTGAGCAAAGTCATGGCAGACACGCGGGCCCAGTATGACGAGCTGGCTCGGAAGAACCAAGAAAAGCTGGCCAAGACCTGGCCCCAGCAGATTGAGGAGAGCACCGCAGTGGTCACCTCACAGTCTGCTCTGGTCAGAGCTGCTGAGATGATGCATACAGTCCAGTCCTTGGAGATTGACCTGGACTCCATGGGAAATCAGAAGTCCAGCTTGGAGAACAGCCTGAGGGAGGTGGAGGCCCACTGCGCCATGCTGCATTTGGAGGCAGAGCTGGCACAGACCTGGGCAGAGAGGCAGCGCCAGGCCCACTACAAGGCCCTGCTGAACATCAAAGTCAAGCTAGAGGCTGAGATCACCACCTACCACCGCCTGCTGGAAGATGGGGAGGACTTCAACGTCGGTGATGCCCTGGACAGCAGCAGCTCTGTGCAAAACATCCTAAAGACCACCACCCGCAGGATAAGGATGGCAAAGTGGTGTCTGAGACCAACAACACCAAAGTTCTGAGACACTGAGGCAGTAGAGCAACATGTCCTTAAACCAATAAAGAGTCCAGAGGTCACTGGAAAAAAGAAAAACCATGAGTGTGGACAAAGTTGATTCCAACTCTCACAGATGATTGCAGATGTGGTAGAAATACCAAGAGAACCGGAATTAGAAGCAGAGCCTGAAGATGTAACTGAATTGCTACAATCTCACTATAAAATGTATATGGGTAAGGAGTTACTTCTTTAGGAAGAAAGTGTTATCTTGAGAGGGAATCTACTCTTGTGAAGATGCTGTGAACATTGTTGAAATGACAAGAGTTTAGAATATCTCCTCAACTTAGTTAAAGGAAGAAGCAGCAGAGTTTGAGAGGATTGACTCCAATTTTGAAAGATGGTCTACTGTGGATAAAATGCTGCAAACAGCATCATGTGCTGTAGAGGAATCTTTCATGAGGGGAAGAGTCCATCATTATAGCCAGCTTCACTGTTGTCTGTTTTTAAGAAGTTCCCCCCAGCCACTCTAACCTTTAGCAACCACCCTGATCACATAGCAGCCATCCACATCAAGCAGACCTTCACCAGCAAAAAGATTATGACTTGCTAAGGGCTTGGATCATTACCATTTTTTTTAGCAGTAAAGTATTTTTAAGGTATACACATTGGTTTTTTTAGACATAATGCTATTGCATTCTTAACAGACTAAGTATAGTATAAACATAATTTTTTATGCACTGGGAAACCAAAAACTTTGTGTGATTTGCTTCATTGTAATTTTTGCCTTATTGCAATGGTCTGAAACCAAACCCACAATATTTCCAAGGTATGCCTGTATTCACTGAACAGTAGTTTTCAGAGTTATGATTGCAGTAAGTTTACATCAGTTTCACTTCATTTTTTCAAGAGTTGCAAAATTTGCCACAAGTTTCATCAGATATTTTGGAATGACATAGCAGAATACATCAATAAGATCTCTTAACAGTTTTTACGAATGCTATCAGAGATTTTTTATTTTTCTCCCTGTGGAACTATATGTTCACTCAGAAAAACTTAGATGAAATTATTTTATTGGTAACATTGCATGTTCCTGTTAAGACATAGCAAATTTTTATTAATAAAGTTATTATGGTAACTTTTATCTTGCAAATTATTGTTAATCTCAGTATATCATGGAGAAAAAGAATGTGCTTTATATATAAACAACTTGATATCTCATAAAATAAAACATTCAGGTGCTTTAGATCTGCCTGTGTTTTGGGCACAGCTATGTGGTTTTTACTCCACAACATCAACTGGAATTGTAGGATACAGGTAAGAACATAATATGATTGCAGAGATGTGGGGTCCCCAGAAGAATATCTTCTATTAAACCTTTTTTTTTTTGCAGTTTTTGGCTGGGGCTGGGTTTGAACCCGCCACCTCCAGCATATGGGGCTGGCGCCCTACTCCTTTAAGCCACAGGCACCACCCTAATCAAGACATTTGTAATCCTTGACCAACATGCACAGAAGTTGCATGCATTCATCATGTTCTTCATTACCCAAGATGAAGTCATACCAACATGGTACCAAACCCAGGAAGCCAGTCAACGTTCCCTGAGGGCTTTAATATTCCATCTCTGGGAGACCCACAGGATTTCTATGAAGTCATGAATATTTAATTATCTAGTATCCATGATTTCAAATAAATACAACCGCCCTTTTAAAAATAATAATTGAAAATATTTGAATGGCAGTTTTTAATTAGAAATATAATGAGCTTGTACTGGTAAGCTTTTATTTTATTTTCTTATATGTTTTATGCTCTCACAGCTGACTAGATAACTTTCTCCATATCTGATGTGTGTATAACTCTTGAATATTGTTAGACATTTATTGGGGACCAAATCACACAGTATAAAGCAAGTTTATTTATTTACTATGTATGCCCATTAAAAACATTACAGAAAGCCTGTTAAAGTCTCTCATCAGTGGTTTTCAATACGAAACTCTATCAAACACTGTAAACTCACAATTTTAAATGACTTTGTGTGCAATTAAAAACCTCAGTGCATTTGTGTATGTGCTTATTTCGCAATTCTGTGGCGCCTACTCTGTGCCAGGCAGTGTGCTAAGGACTGAAGATACCACCGTGAATCAGGTATCTTTCCTTCATAGAGTAAGGGTTGCTGATTAACCGCTTCCCATGACCCCCACAAGATCTATGTGTCCTAATTAACCACCCCCATAACCCCCGCAAGATCTGTGTCTGAGTAATTCCAGGAATATATGAATGTTACTATATATAGCAAAGGCTTTGCAGATGTGATCAAGTTAAGGCTCAAAAGAGATTGTCCTAGGATTAGTCCTGATTTTCAAGAGGGCCCAAATGCAAGGCTTATAAGAGGGAGGTATGGGGGAAAGTTGGCATAGACAGAGGAGGCACAGAGTGTGTGGCCTCCAGCCACAAAATGCCACCACCACTAGAAGATGGAAGAGGCACGTAACAGATCGCTCCCTGATGGATCTGGAGTGAGCGTAGCTCTGCTGACACCTGGATTTTGTCCCAGGGACACTGATTTCAGACTTCTGGACTCTAGAGAGAGTCTCTGTGAGAGAATAGTGTATGTTATTTTAAACAGACCGGTGTATGGAACTCAACCTTAAGTTAAAGAGACAAACACAAAACACGATAGTATGGTGCAGCGAAAGTTCTGCCGGAGGTATATGGAAATGGAAGGGGGTTACAGGGGTGGAGCAGGGACTCCGATGGGTTAAACCTGTGGAGAAGCTCTAAACTGAGAGTTAAAGCAGAAATAAGCATTTTACCTAAGCAAGGAAGAAAGTACAAAAATCAGAAACCAAAAAGAGTATGGTGAGTTTTATATACAAAACTGCATTTTTTTTTTTTAACAGAGCCTCAGACTGTCACCCTGGATAGAGTGCTGTGACATCACAGCTCACAGCAACCCCCAATTCCTGGACTCAAGCGAGTCTCCTGCCTCGGCCTCCCAAGTAGCTGGGACTACAGGCGCCTGCCACAACGCCCGACCATTTTTTGGTTGCAGCCGTCATTGTTGTTTGGCGGGCCCGGGCTGGATTCGAACCCATGAGCTCAGATGTACATGCCTGGTGCCTTAGCCCATTTAACCATAGGTGCTGAGCCCAAAACTGCATTTTAAAATGCACATTTTAAATCAGTAAATAATAATTTTCATTGATCTTAAAATTTTGATTAGTCATAGTTATCAAAAAGTATAAGACTATGAAGTATTCTTAGAAGAAGTGATATTAATCAGTTGGCAAAAGAGAGATCATTTATTCAAGTTATACAAATAATTACCAGTCCTTTAAATCCTAATAAAAATAAGGCAACAGTTTTGATAAAAATATCTGTCTTCTTCCAATTTTCCTTTTTTTGGATTAAGAATTTTTGCCTACTAGTTTTTGGCTAAGTGAAAAATGAAGAAAGGCCATTTCTGTGAGTTCTCTTGTCAAATTTGAACTGTAGAAGTAGGGTGTGTGAAAATATCTGATACTGTGTTTGGGACACTTAGAAATTTTTGAGACTAGACAGGATTGGGTTGAGTTCTAAAATATATCTTCAAGGTTGATTTAAGTAATTTGAGTGAAAGAATGGTTAAAAAAATTATAAACCAAATGGAGACTTACTAGGTTCAGTATCACTGCTTTAACTAGGAAAACAGACTTGGAAAGAGAAATTATAATGTAAAAGACAATTAGATTATCAAGAAATGACAATAAAAATAAAAAGGCAACTGTTGATTTTATCTTCAGAGCCAATGAACTGGATGAGCTGATCCCGAGGAATTTCACTCTTTCATCTTTTGCAGCATTAGGCATTATTCAGTTTTTCAATTTTGAAGGCCAAATCCTGGCACTTTCCAAAGTACTAGGGGATAAAAATTAAAGATCCCTTGTTAGCCATATTCACTGGGTTCCCTGCGGAAGCTCTGCACTTGCTCCCTTCCCGGCCTCCGGGCTCACACCTCCCCGGACCCTCCTGGCTTCTGGCCCGCACGCTGGGTAAATTGATCCATGTTTACATCCCAGGCACACGCAGGTTTGCAAACTCACCACCGCAAGGAGGTCTCATTTCATGTTATTTTGACAGCAGACTTTCTTGGATAATTGTCTTGAATATGGTCTAAAAATTTGGCTATTAATTCAAATGGACACAGAGAATTCACTTAGATGTCAATATTGTTTTTGTCAATCGTCTAAGAGAATCCTTCGATTGATAAAACTTTAAAAATATTTTATTCCTAGCATGGTAATTATGTTTATTTTTTATTATTATTATTTTTTTTTTGTAGAGACAGAGTCTCACTCTATCGCCCTTGGTAGAGTGCTGTGGAGTCACAGTTCACAGCAACCTCCAGCTCCTAGGCTTGGGTGATTCTCTTGCCTCAGCCTCCTGAGTAGCAGGGACTACAGGCGCCCACCACAATGCCCGGCTATTTTTTGATGCAGTTCCTCCGGGGCTGGGTTTGAACCTGCCACCCTTGGTATATGGGGCCAGTGCCCTACTTACTGAGCCACAGGCACCACCCAGTAATTAAGATTAAATGATAGTTGGTGCATAGTATACGCAGTCCTCTCTCATTTTTCCTGTGAGCACAGTTTTGGAGTTTTTTCCTATATGTATTATTACCTTTAACATCTATACAAATAATTAGACTAATAGTTTAGTAACCTGTGGGAGTAACACATATGCTAATATTCACTTATGGAAAGATTTATATTAAATATCTTAAAATTTCTACTTTTCATTTTACTACAAAAGAAGATTTCTCTCTTCTACAAATATATTTAACTCAGTTTCATAATCATATGTCCAAATATTTTATGCATAGTGGTAATATCATTTACTTAAAGAGATGTATACTATTCCATTAGTTTTCCAGGATTTTTCATAAGTTGAACCCACTGGCTACTCTTAACAAAAAAAAAAGTATTATGAATAGTAACACTATTCTTAATAGTGAATAGTATTCTTAATAGTATTAAGAATCTATCTCTTAGATTTCTATCTATGCTGACGTAAAACTAGAAATTTTCTATTATTCCAAAAGTATTTCATCTTGTAGTCTCTAGATGGCAAATTACTTCTGTAATAGGGACACTAGACTTAAAAAAATAGCTACTAGTTTAATGAGCCAGTATAACAGTGTGATTCTCACAAAAGTCACAGTTGTATTTGGGAAACTGTGTTACTTTATTTAGAATTTCAATTAACTTATCCTTGCTAACAGATGTAAGAGGAAAAAGCAAAATGTGCATCAGTGTTTTTTGTTTTTTTGTTTTTTCAAGTATACAAGATGGAGTTGGCTTTTGCCAATTCTGCAGCTTTTATTGTGTAGCTGGAAAAAGGAAAATAGAATTATTATTCTAGGAAGACATGCACACTCTTGAATTCCATATGTATTAATGCTGGTGGACTAATCCTGTGACTTCCTCTGTTTCCTCCCAGCACACTCTGCTGATTAGCCGTAAGACTTTGCTAAGATTGTGACCTACTTGACATTAGGTAGTCACGGGAAGAGAGGAGAGATTTTGATTAAGTCAAGGGAATTTAACTATAGTCACTACTGAATTCAAAAATAAACTCACTCTGTAAAGCAGACCAAAAATAATTTGAAAGTAGACTTATTGAATTGATTAATAATAAGGCTGTTTGTCTCAGGTGATACTGTAGAATGGACTGTCTTCCCCATATTGGGCTGTTTTCACAGATAAAAAGGGAACCTTTCAAGTGATTTTTAAGAAATCGCCTCATACGACAGTGCTGTCTTAGGACGCATCTCCTGTCCTGCTCCCTAGTGTGACTTTACTCCAAAGTCAACTTTGCCCTTTTGCATTGAGGCTGAAAACGTTTCTGCATTAGAATTACAGCCCTTACATAGTTGAGCATATTGATTTTTAGAAAACATGACTGTAGGTACTTTCGGCAGATTCTGTTATTACTAATAGGCAGTGTTCTTCCATTTTCCATTTTATTTAGTTATTCTTCATAACAGAATATGTCCTTAATTTTTTAAGTGTAATTGAAAGAAATTAAGTAATCCTTCTAACCAAGCTTGAACCATTTCATATTTAATAAACTTCATGGGAAAATCCACTTGGGATCTATATATTCTGCTAACATCACATTTTCCACTCTTTCAATTTCAACTACAATATGGTTTATTTCTAGAAGTTTTGCTTTGACAGGCGTAACTTTGACATTGTGTAACATAAGGTTTTTAGTGCTGTACAGTTGCTTTTCTCTTGGTCTGACTGTAACCAAATCTTTCCAAGCTTGTGATCTATTTCTTACAGAGTGTAAAAAGAAATAGAAAATCTAAAGAAGCATATTAAGTGTCCCTTGACAGTTTGATACTAGAAAGCCATAGTCTTTAATTACTTTCCTACATTCCCAGAGGATTGGTTAGGAACTCTTAAGGCTTTTTCGTGGGTATACATTTCACAATTAATAATTTTCTGTTTATTTTTTTAAAATCAGTAGATTTTTACAATAACTAATAGCATATACCTGCAGGTTAAAGGGAGCTAAAAGCTCACATGAATATTAAATTGCTAGAAAATGCTTTTTCAGGGAAAGATTGCTACCTATTTTTTAAATTGTTGCTTATTTTGTTTATTGAAGTATAATTAGCATAAAGTAAAATTCACACTTGTTAAGTGTACAGTTCTATAAATTTTGGCAAATTTATGCAGTCAGACCACGAGCATTTTCATCATCCCAGGATTCTTCACAATTATTTGTAATCAATCTTCTCTCTACTCCCAGCATTATTAACTACACATCTGATTTCTGTCCCAATAGTTTTGCCTTTTAGAAAATGCTGTTAAAAGCCTGGCATGGTGGCTCACACCTGTAATTCTAGCACTCTGGGAGCCTGAGTTGGGCGGATGGCCTGAGCTTAGGAGTTTGAAACCAACCTGACCAAAGCAACACCCTCTCTCTACTAAAAATAGAAAAACTAACTGGGCATTGCAGCAGGTGCCTGTAATCCCACTTCCTTGGAAGGCTGAAGCAGAAAGATCTCTTGAGCCCAATAGTTTGACATTGTTGTGAGTTATGACACCATGGCACTCTACGCAGGGCAACAGAGTGAGGCTCTGTCTCAAAAAAAAAAAAAAATGCTGTTAAAATCATCTTGCATGCAATCTGAAGTCTGGATTCTTCCTCATAGCATAACGCCTTTGAGATTCTCCCCTGCAGCACTATATCAGCATTTCATTGCTTTTGGTGAGGAATGCGCTATATGGTGAGCATCAATCACTGTTTGTTTATCCATTTGCCTTATGAATTATTTCACTAATAATTATATTACTATTATTATAAAAATTTTGCTGTTATTTTAAAGTACTTACTCTGTGACAGGTACTATTATGGGCCTTTTTCGTGATTTAAATAATTTAATATTGCAAATAATAGCATAGTATTATTTTACAATAGAGACAGACTTTCAGTATGAAATGAAATCCCATCAGATGAATCACATCTGCACCACTTTCTGGCTTTATGACCTCAGGCAACTACTTCACATCTTCCAAATTGCACATCCCTGTGAAAAGGGCATGATAATAATACTACCTCCTAGGGCTGTTGTGATAATTAAATTGGTTAATAAATTATAAGTACTTATAACAGTATCTGGCTTGTAGTGCTCAGTAAATGTCAGTTATATTTAGATATTTATTTTTAAAGAATTTTTTTTTTGAGACAGAGTTTCACTGTCATCCTCAGTAGAGTGCAGTGGCGTCACAGCTCACAGCAACCTCCAACTCTTGGGCTTAAGCGATTGCCTCAGCCTCCCAAGTAGCTGGGACTACAGGCGCCCACCACCATGCCTGGCTATTTTTTGGTTGCAGTTGTCATTGTTGTTCAGCAGGCTCAGGCCAAGTTCAAACCCACCAGCTCTGGTGTATGTGGCTGGTGCCCTAGCTGCTGAGGTACAGGCGCTGAGCCTTCAAGAACCTTTAAAGTTGGGTTTTATTAGCCCCAATTCAAAGACAGGCGCAGAAAAGTTCTGACTTTCTCAGGATCACATGATCAGTAAAGCGACTAATCCAAGATTTGAAGCCAGCCTTATCTGAATCCAAACTTGATTCTTCTGTGATAAGATACTGAATATTATTAAGTTAAAACTGCTGAAATCGTCTCTGAAAATGCAGCCAGCTACCCTTCTGTGGACTCTTCCACTGAATTACTTCTAAGTCCTGATAAATTATAAATATACTTTTTCTAATATACACAAAAATGCATTTAAAATTATGGGAGATCTTCAAAACTACAGCAAGCTGAAAGTAAAGCGGGCTCCTTTCTACAAGGAGGAACAAACTGAGAAGTGGGGGTGCCCTGCTAATGCTGATTGAGCACAGCAGCTGAAGGCTACTTGGGCCCTGTGCATCCTGGGTATTGCTCCCTGGCTTTCAGTAGAATTAGCACACATCCTTTCTGGAAGAAGTCCTCAGATTTCACAAGGAACAACTAATTTCATTATTATCAAACTTTCCCAGAAAAGTAAATGAAGAATATTCCCACCTCTTTTTATAAGGTTAATATAACCTTGATTCCAGAAGTAAACAAATAAAAAAGAACTGGAAAGAAGTTTACAAAAGGAAAATTGCAGGCCAGTCATCTACTAGCACATAAATGTAAATATCCTGAACATATTAGCAAAATAAATCTAGCAGGAAATTTTCTTAAAGCATAAAAACTATGGTGGGATGAGGGGGAAAGAGGGAGATATGTTAATCAAAGATACAAAGTTTTAAAAAATTAAAAAAGATACAAAGTTTCAGTTATGTAAGATGAATAAATCCTAGAAACTTAATGTACAAAAGTATAACTATAGTTAATAACACTGTATTATATACTTGAAATCTGCTAAAAGAATAGATTCTAAATGTACTCACCACAAAAAAGGGGAAGGTAACCATGTGAGGTGAAGAACATGTTAATTAGTGTGGTTGGGATAATTATTTCACAGTGTATACATAAGTATATCAAAACATCAGGTACTATACTTTAAATATATACAATTTTAATTTGTCAACTAAACCTTCCTGAAGCTGAAGAAAAGATGTAATGATTGATGTACACAGCTATGATTTAATAAAAAAAAACAAAGAAAAGATGTAATGAAAAAGTGGGGTTTGTTTTAGGGAGAAATAAATAATTACAATATACCACACTGATTAAAGGAGAAAAACTATATTTACATTTCATTCATGCATAACAATTTAATAAAATTTACCAATTAGACATAACATTTCCTTGAAAGCTAGGATTTATAAGAATGTTCTTATGTATGTAACAAGAAAACCCAGAGAATAGAGAACTTTCTTTAGATCAAGATGCCCATGAGCCCTCCTTCTATTCAATACAGTCTCTAATACAATATTAGAGGTTCTCGCCAGTGCATGTAGAGCACAAAAAGAAAGTGAATAAATCTTAGAAAATATCTTCAATATTCACAGCACAGATGATTGATCAAATAGAAAATCTAAAAGAATCTATAGATAAATGTTTTGAACTAATAAGCATTTAGCAAAGTGGCTTAAAATATAATAAAATACAAGAATCATTTGCATTTCTATATACCAGCATCAAATACTTAAAAAACACGATTCACAATATACAATGATTAAATTATAAGAAGATGAAGTAAAAGATAAACTTAGAAGATTCAGTATCATAAAGATTTTGATTCTCCACAAATTCCTTTGTCATTAAAACCCCCACAAGATCTTGGCAGGTTGTTTCGGAATTTACATAAAAGAATAGTCTAAAAATATCCAAAGTAGTCTTGAAGAAGAATAAAAGGGAGTAACCTTCTCTACCAGACATCATGACTTTTTATGCAGGAATAAAAATTAGTAAAGCACAACAGACAACAAGGTAACTAAATAGAAGGGTCAAATAATGTGCTCATGCTTGTTTGCAGATGTGACAGATGGAAAAGCGGTAATATAGTTCACTAGAGAAAGGGTCGACTACTTCATAAATGATACTAGGACAACTGAAATTTAGTATCCCCAGTTCAAAGACAGGCTCACAAGTATTGAAAATGTGACTATAAAAAGTAACAGTGTGAAATTTTTAGAAGAAAACCCAGGAGAATATTTTTAAAGTTTTGAGGAAGAAAAGAAATTCTTAAATAAGGCTGAAAGAGTACAACTCACAAAAAATATAAATTTGACAGCATTAAAATAAACAGCTTCCATTCATCAAAAGGCATTATTTACAAATTATGACAGCCCACTTACTGAGAGAAAAATTTTTTATACATATATCTGAAACTAATTTGTGTCCTTTAAGTCAGTAAGTACAACCCACACAACCTAACAGTAAAAATTAGGCCAAAGACTTAAGCAGGTTTTCCAGAGAAGAAAAGATACACAAATAGCTTGTAAACGTATGAAAATGTGGTCGGCGTCATTCCCTCTCCACAAAACACTTCTTAATTACAAGGGGAAAGAGAAACTTTACAGTATGGAAGCATGGCGGACTTTATGATCAAAGTAGATGTCATCACTACTGGTACAAACTGAAACCAAACACCACCTGGTCAGACACGGCAAGGACACACCAGCATTTCTGTCACAGTCCCGCGAAAGGTGCACAACTTTAACCAAACCATGATCCAGTACCAAGCAAATTCAAGGTAAGGTGCGTTTTACAAAATCAGTTGGCCAATGATTGTCCAAAGTACTCCAAAATATTACTAAGGAACTGAGAAAGAAGAATAGAGATGCAACTGTTCAAACTAATCTGTCATTGTGGACATTCTGTGAGATTGAAGACTGGATGGCAGTGGAGTAGTCATGTTAATTTTCTGTTTTGAATAGTTGTATTTCGCTTACGTAGGAGAATGTATGTAAGGACATTATGCTCACCACTATGTTTGGAGGTAATAGGGGCATCGAATCAAATTAGAGACTTCTCTTCAAATCATACTATGTCTGTCACTTATCTTTCATCATAAAATGGGAAAAAATTAATCCTACAAAAAGATACTATTTAAGATCAGTTGGGCAAAAAGTTAAAGTTCTGGCAATGTTAAATGTCAGATAGAAATTAATCAACAAGAATTCTTTTGCACGACTATCAGGAGTAGAAATTGGTCAGACACTTTGAAAAACAATTTGTCGTCATTTTATTTAAAAAAGTCAAACATTCACATGAATTCATCCCAGGAATTCATGCCATAGAAAAAGAAAATCTAATACATGTAATCCAAATAATGTCTATTAAAATGTCCATAGTGGCATTGTTTGTTTTAACAAAAATAATAAAAAATAAATCATATAATCATATAACACAGTATTACATAATGTTGAAAATTACTGAGATGTAATTTAAATTTACTAGTTTTAAATAACTAGTGTACTAGTTATTTAAATTTGAGTGAAAGAAGTGGGTCATCAAAAGCTAACCACAGGGTAACGTCATTCTTACATAGCTCAAAACTAAGGCAGCATTTACACGAGCTATCATTTAGGACTACATATATGTGTGTGTGTGTGTGTGTGTGTGTGTGTGTAATAAAACTTTTCCTCTTAAGGCAAGGAAATGATTAACACACGATATAGAATAGGTTTATACCTTTACGGAGAGGCAGGGGAGCAGATTGAATGTAACCATCTTGATAATTTTGGCTTCTTAAGATAGGTGTAGTGTCCCAGAAGTTTGATTGCTTAGTTTACTGTATACATTGTAAGTATGTTACACATTATATGTATATTGCATTTATCAAGTATTACATAAAATATTTTTTAATGATCGAAATCATTGAACAGGGATTTTAGATAGCAGGTTAGGATTTTCCCTTTTAATGCTATTAAGGAAACATTCTAAGAATGGAGAGAAAAAGGGAGATGTACCAAGATCTATCTGTCAGGACTTTTTTATTTTTACTAATGTAGGCAAACAGCAAAGAAAAGAAAAATCTAGGGCTGAAGCATTAAAACATTGCTTGGTATTATGTTCTGGGGACCTCAGATGTTTTTTGTTTATTTGTTTGTGCCTTATTTAAAATAGTTTCAACCTCAGCATTAAAATACAGCGGGGACAGATAAGATACGATACTCGGGCACCTTTGATGCCATGTGCCTTCTGGCCTAGTTTACTGACTAAAGTGCTTTAAAGAAGTAGACTTTGGGATGCTGATTTTTCTTGTTTTATAGAGTCTCTCTGTGGGCAGAAAATTAAACTCCTCTTAAAAAGCTTTGCTGTTGACTTGGCGCCTGTGGCTCAATGGGCTAAGACTCCAGCCACGTACACCTGAGCTAGCGGGTTTGAATCCAGCCCCACCCGCCAAACAACAATGACGGCTGCAACCAAAAAATGGCCGGGCATTGCGGCGGGTGCTTATAGTCCCAGCTACTTGAGAGGCAGAGGCAGGAGACTCGCTTGAGCCCAGGAATTGGAGGTTGCTGTGAGCTGTGATGCCACAGCACTCTAACCAGGGTGACAGCTTGAGGCTCGATCTCAAAAAAAAAAAAAAAGCTTTGCTGTTAACTAAAGAGTTCCATTTCTACAAGTCAGATAGTGCTCTAACTCATGAAGAAAACAAGCAAACTGATTCTGTAAATTGGTAGACAGCTTTAGGAAACACAGACTAGTGACCCTTATGGGTCTAAGACTCACTGTCATAAAACATAGATGCTTCCTGGCCACTTTTATATGTGCTTTGTCTGCAATGAATCACTGCATAGTGAATCAGGGTTAAACTATATGCAAAAGAAACCTTTCATAACAGCCTAACACTGAGCTCACATTCTGAGGTATTTTTAATGTGTATTTACCCCAGCAGTCATTGATTAGAAAGACCAGAGTTGTGTGGCCATTGAACATTTTGTTTGGATTGAAACATCCTTTGAGAAAGTTGTGCCAATACGTATCTGTCCGAAAGACATTTCACTGAAAACAGATAATCATCACTTACCTCCTCACTGGGAGCAAAGCAGCAGCAGAGGAGTTTCTATTTCAAATCTCCAAGTACCTATTTTTGTGTTTTTCACTGCTTTGTGATGGGCAGTACCATATGGCTTGCACATAAGCGGACCTGTTACTAATAAACTAGGACTGCTGTGTAATTACGTTTCCAGTGATTCATCTGTGAAACACCCTGGGTTATTTTACATGGAAGCATCTGGTTCACATGTGTACAGTGGTCATTCTGCATGATTGACATCTGTACTCTTCTAATAAGGTCCGACTGGCACACATGTGAGCTCTTGCCTTCCTGTGCAGACAAAACTTGCATTTGAAAAATCCTTACCTCAGCCCTTCCTTAATATGAACATTTCAGCCTTCTGCACACACACACACACCACTTGCGCTGTGACTGGATCATAATATAAATATTTCATGCAGTGTATTTTAATCATGGAAAAGACGTATGTAGGCACCTTTATCTCTTTTTGTGTTTGTTTATCCCACAGCATCTGTTTTCTATTGTAAGCTCAAAGAAGGCAGTGACCATGTCAGTTTAATAATATGCAGACAGTGTCCGGTAAAGCACAATTCACTTTTGAGCACTTGCTAAGTACTAGTCAGTCAAAATCATGATGTTAATGACTTTAAGGAAAAATAGAGTTTGTAACCTAACTGTAAACACCTTTTGTGCGTTAAGAGGTATTTGTTATAAATGGATCTGCTTTTAATTTCACACATTATAATTAGCCAGGTAACACATAAAACTATGTTGTTTTGAGCAAGGATTAGTTTACTTTATGTTAGAATAATTCTCTAGTGATGTGTGATATAAGATTATAAAGATGCAGAGTTCAAGTCAAGTTTCATGAGAGGGGTAGCATTGTAGCTGAGCCTTGTAGGGATAGAATTTGGGCTCATAGTAAAGAAAGGAAAGATCTTGAAGCAAAGGGAAAAAGCAAGGGGGTAGATATGGGTTCGGAGGGTGGGGAAGGCAGACAGACCTGAGTTCAAGTCCTTCCTTAGCCAATGTGTAAGTTGTAAAACCTCCGTCGTCTATGAGTCACTATATTAAGGTTTTGTTTTCTTATCTGGAAAATAGGAACTATAACGACAAAGCATTATTGTGACAACTACACAAACAAGGAGCTTGATGCATGTGTGAGGAAAACATTAATACTTTTACTTGCCTGTTACTCTTAGTGATAGATCAACAATTTTAGCTAGACTTTCAACAGAATTGTATATGTTGAGCTCTAAAATAAGCAACGCGAAAGGAAGATCCAGGCTATATGTAAAGATCTAAAATTTCTGGTTAGAATTCTTATTTTCACAGAGAAAGGGCAAAGTCATCTTTAAAAAGTCATTTTTCCCCTCTTAAATTATTCTTTTTAGTTATGTGTGACAGAGTGACATCAAAATATAACCATGTATACCAAAATTAAAATACCAGTGTCATGATGAATAAAACACTTTTGACGTGTAAGTTACCTTCGTTTTTTAGTCCTTTTATTTACCCTCTGCCTGCTCAGAAGCAGGGTGGGCTCTAACTCTTCCTGAATCCTGTGAAAAAAATATCTGTTTGCTATATTTCCAAATTATATTTCATGCCCACACACTTACATAAGCAGACAGAAACCATTCATCCTCTGTAATAGGTGAGATGACCTAATCCAAAATCCCCAAGGTGAATGAACAATAATAACATTCCATGTAGAGGCTGCACAAGGAACTCCTCTGATACATGGTATGAAAACTTTTTGTGACTGCCAAGTAAGGGGGGGGGGACGATGGTCTCTAAAGAGAAAAATTAAAAATTCCTAGTCACTTTTCATTTTGTAGTATGCAGATATTTTACTAAATACTTTCTTTGTTTCTCCCAAATTTTATCTTTTTCCCTGGGGTTATATAGAGAGACAACCATGCTGGTAATTGCTACCATTTAAGTCTTCGTATCTCTATAGCCTTTTAATCTTCCTACAATAAAAATCGCATCATATCAAAATACAACTTCACACTTTAAAAAGTTTAGTTTCCAGGTAGTGGAAAAAACAGGTCTGCTACTCTCTTAGTTGTAAGCTCTGTTTGTCCCTCTAGCATTCCTCGGATTATGAACTTTCAGGAACGATAGTGTTATAGACAACTGTTTTCAATTAGAATCAATAGAGCCATTGCCTTCAGAATATTACCTAGCAAAAGCATATTCAAGGACGTTTATTGAAATGTGACTTACAAAAAGCTAAATTGTTCATAATGTTTTACTATGAATCAAGAATCAGTTACATTTTTAAGTTACTTCAATGTTACAGAATACTATGAGGTCATTAAAAACAATTATGTAGACTTGTAATTATTGACAAAGAAATGTATTCTCCAACAAATTATGAAGGGATAAATGGCATGAAGTACTTTTAGTATAATTATTTCAAAAAGACTATGTATATCATGTGTATATATAAATAAATATTTTAAATATTACACTAAGATATCAACAGGTGTAGGCACAGAGGATGATTAGAAGGGTATGTCATTATTTTAATAAAATAAAATTTATTGAGAATATAAATAAAGTTTTCCCTTAAATAGTGATACGATATAGTAATCAACTCCATTTTCTTTATGTGAAAAGTTGCTGATATGAATGTACTTTTGATCATTAACAACCAAGTATTTTTTCAAGAGTTATAGGAAATTACTGTATAGTACACATTCAATAGCATTTTATGTGTAACATGAAAATTTTTATATATATTTCTACAAATATAAATAGTCCTTCTATAAGGAAAGATGTATACCATCATTAGATTAAACTTAAAATGAGTTTTTAATTCTGCAAGTCAGTACTTTGCATATAGTTCACAGATATTATAGTTAATTGTTTAAGTATATTTTTCATCAACTGGATTATGAGATTTTCAAGTAGAGTAATTTTGTTTTATCTTTGCATCTCACTGGCTAGCACAGTGCCTGACCCTGCAAAAGTATTGGTTGAAAAAAGGGGTGCCTGAAAAACAGGTTCTCAAGTGAGCTGACTATTGATCAAACTCTTGTGATTACTACTGGCTAATAGGTCATGCATACTATAGACATAGCAGTCTTTGCAGAATTGTCTGAAAAACTCAGTTACTTACAACATTTCTGAAAAATGTCTGGAGTTTCATTTTAAAATAAGCTGTTAAGGGCGACGCCTGTAGCTCAGTTGGTAGGGCGTTGGGCTGGCCACATATACCCAGGCTGGCAGGTTCTAACCTGGCCTGGGTGAGATAAAGCAACAATGACAACTGCAACAAAAAAATAGCCGGGCATTGTGGCAGGCGCCTGTGGTCCCAGCTACTTAGGAGGCTGAGGCAAGAGAATCACTTAAGCTCAAGAGTTTGAGGTTGCTGTGAGCTGTGACACCATAGTACTCTACCGAGGGTGACATAATTAGACTTTGTTTAAAAAAAAAAAAGGAAAAGAAAAAACAAAATAAAATAAGCTTTTAAAAAAAATAACCATTTCTTAAGTCACAAATCTTCTGTATGTGGACAACTGCAAATAGGCAATGATGGTTCCTGCCCTCTAAAAACTAAATTTCTAACAGACTTTTTTTAAAATTATTCCTGCTAGTCACTCCCAAATGTCTTAGTTATAAAAAAGCAGTCATTGATAATATGGGAAATATCAAGCATCTTTTATCTTTTGTGATATGACACGTGGGCCTATTTTCATAGAGAGACTGAAAGAGTACAGTTTAGACAGCTGTTTCAAAGAATTCAGATTTTTGTGTTTACCCATCTGTGGCAGTCCAGTAACATTTTGAGGGCAGTTTGGAGGTTAAATATATTTTAAAGGAAATGATGATCAGATTGTAAAATCCAGCTAAATATTTTCCATGCATGTTTATAGCCCATTCAATTTTCATGGTTGTCTTTTGAGGCTGCTTGTGAATTTATGGACAACTTTTCTAATCCCAAACAAGTGTTAGAATTTCTTGGTTTAACATTTTAATTTCTATTTATGCTTTCTGACTTTTGAAATCTGTTTCTCCTTCTTTACTGATTATTGATTGTGGGATTGATAATTATAGTTCCCCGTTGAAAACAGAGGCCGTGTTCTGCACAAAGGACAGATACAACTGAAGATTTTCCTTCGGCTTTGACTTACTTGTCTTGTTAAGAAAAGTAGGACTGCTTGATTGTCCTGTTGCTTCTCAATGGCCAGAGAGAAGAGGTTTAAGTTGATTAACGTTTCTAAGACGTGAATAATAATAATTTGATGAAACTTAAATTAATAAAAAATCCAACTAACTAGAGTATTCCGTATTTGGGTTCTGAGTTTATGTTTGCTTAGAAGTTGACCAGCATTTGTTAGTGAGACTTTTAGCCATCAGAATTAAAACACTATTCATGTAACCACAACTTTCCCTCCCCAAACATTCCAGTAAAGTGGGGCATAACGAAACTCATGATGCTTGTGTGAACTTGTAAGTATATAAATTTATAAACATCCAGAATTACTTGGAAAAATAAATAATTTAAGTGAGCTCATAATGGAAAGTGAGCTGCTGGCCAGCGATAGTTCTCAGAAATTAAAATTTCCTTGCTGAATCGTAAATGGGGTTTAAATATTTTGTATATGATGACATTTCTAAACAGTCTATATTGTTGCCCTTCCGATCTGGAATGGATTACAGTCTGTGTAGACTGTATATGACACTAGCTGTAGCTTTTCTGACACTCAATTCTAAGAGAAAAAAAGCCAAATACCCTCAACCAAAGGCTTTTTAATAAATTTATTCAATAAAAACTCAGTTCTTTGTTCTAAGTGACTATTTAAATTCTGAATAAAACAATGATTGTAAATTATTATCCCTGTTCTCAGGTTACTCACAATGTAGGCAACAAAGATGTTGCAGAATTAAAGTCTGTGGTTGACGATCCTTTCAATGAGAGGTGATTTTAGTGTCTCCTCCCTTGAATATGGGCAGCTTTTGCAGTCATTTGTAAACAGTAGAACACAGGAGGGAAGATGCTGTGGGATTTTTGGAGGCTATCAGAAAAGTCAACTGTGTGCTTAGAGCCCGAAGCTTTTATGTAAGTTTGACCACCTACGGGCTCCGTGTTACAAGGAAGCCAGACCTCTGTAGACTGTCCAGTAGCCAGTCCTAATCTTCCAGTCCAAGCACTAGATATGAGTAAATGAGCCTTCTTCAAATCCAGCCTTGTTTCCACCTCAACTTTCCTGTATTCCTAACTAGGCCTTGGTACCGTGGAGCAGAGACTAGCCATCCGCACTGTTGCCTGACCAAATTAACGACTCACAGAAAATATGAGCATAATGAAACGATCTTCATTGTATGCCACTAAGTTTGGGGCAGTTTCTCCCACAGCAGTGGTTGCTGGGCAAATACCTAATTGATTTAGGATATACTCTGTGTAAATAGGAGATAATGACTTTCATTTTGAATGCTGGACAGAAGCAGTGACATTTGAACTTGGCTTTGATTGATGAGTAGGAGTCTACTTAGTGAAGCAGATAGAAGAGTTCTAAAGCTGAGAGAACTGTGCGGAAAATTGTGGACACTGAGAAAGAGTTGGGTTAATGACAAGAAGTTTGTGAAACTGAAATTATGCAATGATTTTTTTTTCTTTTTTTGCCATGGTAAAGGAATTCCAACTGTATCCTAGTAGGAGTGGAAAGTAATAATCAGATTTGTTTTATAGAAAAGAAACTAATTATCAGCAATGTGGATATGGCCTGAAGGGAAAAATGAAAGGCAAAGAGAAGAGTAAATAGTTATGTAAGAAATTCAAATGACAGATGATCAATACTGAGATATATAGCTTTCTTATTCACATAACAGTAAAATAAAATAAGTTATATAACCATAGCTGTTTGAACTATTAAATAATTATTTATGGAATTTATCCGTTCAGGGCATAATAATTAAAGGCTATAGCCAATCCTGCATTTTGGCAAATTAAACCTATTTAAAATTGTTACTCTTTCTGAATAGAATGTGAAAGCTTCCTCTACTATAAATTTTAAAGAGTTATGATTTCAAAAAATCTCAAATTTAGATTTTTCTTAAGCCACTGATTACAGCAGGACATTTAAAGAAATGAGCCCACACTGTATCCGTTAGTACACTAATGGAACTCCATATTGTACTTACTCTACTTCCTCAAAATAAACATTAGTTCAATAAAAAGTCCTGAAATATTGGTAATTTATGTAATCATGAAGATTTCACAGTCAGAGAATGTATAATAGTTTGCTAAGTTAATATACAGTAGAACCCCTGTAGCTGACCACCCCAGGGACGGTAACAAACTGGTCAACATACAGAGGTGGTCAATACAAGGAACTAAGTGTAATGTACCGAAGTGGACAGTGGTGCTTGTCCGGTCGATGAAAATGAGGTCGGCTTAAGGAGGTGGACAGTGTAGGCAGGTGGTCAACCTTGGAGGTTCTACTGTAGTTATATGAACCTGACACACAGCTGTAGTCACTGCTTTCTATGTGGATTTGGCTTAACGTTTGAGATGATTTCACATATTTTTAGTATGATAAGTAAAAGTTTAGTGCTGACATACATTTTTATTGGAATCATAGTATCATACCTGTGAAAGACGTTTCTAGGTCAAACAGTGTTGGATAAGTCCTTCTCCAGTAATTCTGGAGATGGGCACCGTCCGCTCTATGGCGTGTGCTGCCTCCTGTACACAGCGATTGGCTGCCGGTTGTGGGATACAGTGATTGGTCTTAAAAGCGTTCCACCTTCACATACAGTTTGCTTTTGCTTTACAGTTTGGTTATATTTTAAATATCAACTGAAAAGTTTAATCCTTTTAATTCAAAAATCAAAAGCCAAAGAATTGTGTATATTATTTCCATCTGCTTTCTCCAGTGCTTTGACCCTTTTCTGACATATTTAAGACAGACCATCTCCCTAAATTTGAGAATTGACCAACTTTCTTTGAATTCACCTATTATATGACCAAGTAGAATTATTAATAATATGTCTTGTAAAGAAATAGTTTTTTAGTTTGTTCATTTTACATATTAGTTGTATGATACTCATATGAAAGGTATTATACGATGTTGATAATGTCACATAATAGTCTGTCTTTACAAAGTCAGGCTGCAGAACCATCCTTAGTCAACCGTCTCATGGAAAAATTTTGCAGCAGGGCCTTAAACCAAGTATGAAGCCCTTCTAACTTGTGGCCCTGTGTGACTGACAGCACAGGTCACATGCCGGTGATGGTTCTTTAGCAGCCTTACTCCTTAGAACCTTTGCAGTGGAACAGCATTTTGTTTTGTTATCTCCTGTTATTATGTATTTAGGGGAATTTAGCAGCTTAGTGTTACTTCTGCATTAGGCTGGTAGTTTGCTCCCTTTTTATCCTAAATCTGCCTCGGTCTCTGATGGAGAGTAGGCACACAGCAGAGATTGGGTGGGTGGGTGACGGCTGATGACAGTCACCAGCCTGACTCAGGACCCGGTTCTGTTCATGTCTAGGTGAGGCCACTATGCGGTTCTTATTTGAGCTTCAGGCACATTGCACTGACCTTGCGATGCCTCTTCCAACCAGGTCAGGAGTTTCTCTCAGCTCTGGGTTCTGTAGATCCTGCAGCCTGTTTCAATGTTCAGTTTTTCTGAAAAGAAACTATTAGAGCAACAGTTGAGCCTTAACAAAGTTGCAGCTGGAATGGTAAGCAGAATAATGTCCCCCCTCCACCAAAAAAGGTCCTATTCTTAATCTCTGGGGCCTGAGAACATGTTAGACCATGGAAGAAAGGGAAATTAAGATCGCCGATGGACTTACAGTTGCAAATCAGGTGACTTTAAAAACAGTAAAATAATTCTGCATTACCCAGGTGTGGGTCCGATGTGATTGCAAAGGCCCTTAAGTGGAAAAGAGAGGTAGAAACAGAGATTAAGAGAGCAAGATGACAAAACGGGCAAGGTCAGAGTGATGTGATGTGAGAAAGAGTCCATTTGCCATTGTTGGCTTCAGTGACCAAGGAAGGGAGTGACCTGGAGAAGCTGGAAAAAGCGATGAAACAGCTTCTCCGCTAACACCTCCAGAGAAAAACTAGGCTCTGACAACATCTTAATTTTAGCCCAGTGAGATCCCTGTCAGACTTCCCACCTCCAGAACTGTAAGATGATAAATTTGTGTTGTTCTAAGGTGCTATGTTATGGTAATTTGTTGCAGAAGCCATAGAAAACTAAAGCAGCTGGTCCCACACTGTCGCAAAACTCTGGCTCCTGGCCCTGGGTCCATTAGAGATCACTTCGCTTCCGTAAGGCTGTTACCATCTGGCCATGTGTTTCCCAGTTTTTTTGTAGCCAAAAGTAGGGTGCTGTCTCCTTTCTTTGTATTTTTATTGTCTTTCATTGGACCACTAAGTTTGGGGGTTTAGACTAATACGTGTTGTTTTCTCAGGGAAACCAGTAATACACCCTGTTTTGGACAAGATTAGTTTCTTAGGTTGTTAAGAGGTGGAGGGATTCTGAGAAAAGAGGCTTCTGCCAAGTTCATTTGGAAAACCTACATTAAATAACCTCCTTTTTTCTTAAAGCAGTTAGAAAAATATTATCTATGTATAAAGTTTTTAAAAATATTCCAGCAGTTTAAGATAATATTCAGCAAAAGGTATCCCTGTCTCTCGGTCCAGATTCCTATCAGCCTTTATCATTTGCTGATGTGTCCCTCCAGAGCCATTGTAGACACACAAGCGTAATTGCATACACACACAGAGACAGGTGTGTACGCACACATGTACCACGCGCGTCCACACTCTACTTCTTTACACACAGTCTTCTGCATCTTGCTGTTATTTTACCTAATAATTTAAGTAACGGTTTATTTATGGAAGAAATTTTTATAGCTTTTTTTTTCAGGTTAATGTGAGAGTACAAACAACCAAGTCATAGTATTAGAATTTATTAGGTAGAGTCCATCTTGTAGTTATGTCTCGCACTATTTTTACAGTTTTTAATGTATAGCATGTACATGAAACTCTTACAGAACTTAGTGGAGAACAATAAATATTTTCCAAACACCTGGGCTACATATCTCTTTTTTTTTTTTTTTTTTAGAGAGTAGCTCACAGAACTGTTTTTCAAGACACACACTGCATGCAACCAACCTGCTTTTCCAGGAAGAGAAAAACATTTTCTGGAGTAGAAATAAGATTTAGTTACCCCCATGCACTGGTATGGATTTAAAGGGAGGGAAACCCACGCTTAACCCTGACTCTGTCACCAACCTCCCTGCCTGTTCACTTCCACACTTCCTGGCTATGTGGCTTTGGGCAGGTTGCTTAACTTTCTTATTCCTTCTGGTTAGTACTGTTTATCCTAGTTATTCAATTATATACTTAGTAGTTAAAACACACAATCAGTGGAACATCTGTGTGACAAATACTGTTTCAGGACAAATAAAGCAGTCTTCTGCCTGGAGAAGCTTCTAGGCTAGTGAGGGAGGCTTCATCTGTTACACACCAAGCAGCAGTTATTTAGCAAGCAGATTACCTGGATTGTCTTCAAGGGAGACAGTTTCCTAATCTTAGGCATAGATTAACAGTAGCAGATGTCACCTAAGCTATTTTAAACCTCACAATGAATGCAGGACAAAGTGAAGTTTAATATATTTCAGGTACTGATTTGTTAAAGCATGCACGGACTTTGGTATTGGTTATATAATGAATTACCAGGACTATTATCTATGTGAATAAAGTATGGCAAAAGTGACAAAATCTTTCAATTTCTTATTATGAAATTCCTGCTTAAAGGGTTAGCATCTATGTAGATTCTATATCTTGGTAATTAACTTTTAAAATTAAATTACATAGGAACTAGATAATTTGATTTTCAAATCCGTAATATGTATATTTTACAGGAAAATTTTAGAATTTATAGTGTATTTTAGCACTAAACATATTTACTCTTTATTCTCTTTGTTTCATTCAAAATCATTTATTTCAAAGGCATATTTTCATTTCCTTCTTGCTCTTGCTGAATTTAAACAGCAACGTCGTATTTATGAGAAAATGATATCTTTAGGAACTTAATAGAAAATAGCATATGAAATTTCTTTTATTTGCCATTTTGGTTGCCAGAAAGTTTCAGCTTCTCTTATTTCATTTTCTCAGGCTGATGAAATGACATCTTGGCCTAGTGAATTCCAGACAATGTCCAACACGGGTTTTACCGAATCTTGATGACTTCAGTCTGTTAATTTATTTAGGAGATGTTTTTGGTTTTTAAAAGGTCAAGTAGAAATTTGTAGGCTACTTTTCCCATTTACTCTAAGATCAAATATTTTTAAAGTTCTAACACATTGAAAATACAGTGGTAACTCTGGAGATGTAAAATCTTCAAACACGTGTTATTATTGAAAACTTTTTTATTTAAAAGATGTTTTTATAATTGAATTTATTCCATAATGAGAATTCTGTTAACGTCAATATGATAGCTGCCTAGTTACCTAACAGCAGCATGTACTTGGTATTTTGATTTGGCTATTTTTTGAACTCATTTTTTGAAGTTAAAGGTTTGATTGACTATATCCACCTCTTAAAAAATTTATTAGCTATTTGACTTTATTATAACCAAATCATGTACTTCCCAGCCAAAGCTGAGGTCTGATTCTCACCTCTTACACTGCCCTTACCTTCCCCCTCAACCTCATCCCTCTCCCCACATCTGAGCGTTATCCAGTCCCAGAGGAAAGTCAGAGATGAGATAGGGGAATGCCAAGGAAGTTGGAGGAAAAGCTAAGTTGTATATACTTTTTTATTTTATTATGAGAGAAACAGCTACTTCAGAATGCCCTGCCTTGGTGAATAGGCAGAAATCGACCATTTGCTAGATTTTTGTTGTGACTGTTGGAGTCCAAAAGTTTTGAGACTTCCTTCTTCCCCAAAAAAAAAAAAAAAAATTGACTGTTCTTGCCTGTAATAAATCATGAGCATAGTAGTATCCCCTCCAGATGTTTCTTCTCGACTCTAGATTATTTATAGTGGATGAAAATAATTCACCTAAGTGTGTTTACAGGTTCGGCAGTCAGATTTACATACACAGCCAGCATCCAGGTCACATGGACCCAGCACAAGCTGTGGGCACACAAAATAAATTTTGCCCTTGGCATCTGCAACACTCCCCTTCTTGGTTCTCCTCATCTCTCTTGAATCATTCCTTTCCAACCTCCTGTTACTCATTTCTCTCTCTCTAGCCCTGTGTCCCTGCAATTTTAATGTTCTCCAGTATTCCATACTAATAGAATGGAATTAATAGATTCCATTCTTTTCTTTGATAGATTCTTCTCAGGATGATCTTTTCAACTCACTCACATGCCCTTAGTGGCCTCTGATGTGGCGGTGGCTGTCTGTGTACAGACACCCCTTCTGAGCTCCCTACCTACTCAACAGCTGTCTCCATTTAGACATCCAACAGCCACTTCAGACTCCTCACACTGTCCGAAGCTAAATTCTTTTTGCTAACCCTTCTCTCTTCCATATCACCATCTTCACGATAGACAAAGCTACCAAAAGTAGAAAGCTGAAAACACTACCTTGGAAGAGCAAAAAAGATCCAGAACTATTATGTATATACAAGGATACACTCTGTCTCTCACACACACATCATTGTTCAAAGAGTAATAAACAAAGTGTGCATAGTTTTGAACTTTATTTATTTTTCTTTTTTATTAAATCATAGCTGTGTACATTAGTGCAATCATGGGGTACAAAGTGCTGGTTTCATATACAATCTGAAACAGAATCATACCATGTGTATTCTTTCATACCTTGACCTTTTGTTTAAAATTATGCTTGAGATTCATACATGTGTATAGATGTATAGTAGTCCATTGCATGCAAATTGGATAATTTATTTGCCTCTTTTCCTATGGAGAGACATTTGGGTAGTTTTTAGTTCTCCACTATTATAAACAGTACACTTAGGATTGAGGCATATCTTCTGACACACACATGCAAATGTTTACCTAGAGTATGTACCCAGGAGTAGAAATCCTGGGTTAGAGGTGCATGGACTTCATATACTTTGGCAGATATTCCCAAATTGTTTTCTAAAGTGGTTTCAAATGTTTGCAGTCCCACCAGCAATAGTTTATTTAATTATTCCACAGCTTTTGAAATCGTTGATATTGTTTTACATTTTATCTTTTGCTAATCTGGTGTAAAATATTTCACAGTGGCTTTAATTTCCATTTCCTCGGTCACTAATGAAGTTGAGCTAATCACCATATGCTCATTTCCCCCAGCTGTTCTTCCTTCTTGGAAGTTCTGTAGTTTATTTGCCATTTTGCAATACATTTTTAAATTATGCTGGGGTTTTAAAAATTGATTATAGGAGTGCTTTGGGTATTAATTCTCTTTGAGTAGTGAATGTTACAGTATCTCCTTGCAGTTTATGACTTATTTTTTCATTTTCTTTAAGGTATCTGTTAATGAATAGAAGTACTTTTAAAGTAATTGAATGTATCAATCTCTGTGTTTTTGGTTTTCAATGTCTGCCTTAAACAAAAAGCTTTCTTACCCCAAGATACTAAAGACATTCATCTTTAGTATCTTTCAATGTCTGTCTTAAACAAAAAGATTTCTTATCCCAAGATACTAAAAACATTTTCTTTTACTTTCATCTAAAAGCTTAAAAATTTTGCCATTCCCA
The DNA here is from genome assembly GCA_963573935.1 of Arctocebus calabarensis. NCBI lineage: Eukaryota > Metazoa > Chordata > Mammalia > Primates > Lorisidae > Arctocebus > Arctocebus calabarensis. The sequence goes on from CAUYON010072036.1 coordinate 36,675, forward strand.
TTTAGTGTTTAATTCACCTGATAAATTTTATGTGTGTTGTATAGGTAGAGATACAGTTAGGCCACATAAATATTGATTTTTTTATTTTATTTTAGAACCATTGTTTGTGTCAGAAGCCAAGTGACCTTGATTCTTTATGTATCTTGGTGCCATCATTAAACATTTTCCTGGACCTCATTTGCTGAGGTTGGTCCCCTGACATGTTTCAGAAACTTATTCTCAGAATATGTTACAAAATGCAAGTCATTCACTCCAAGAAATACTAATGCTTCTCATTTGAATAAGAAAAAAATACTTTTTTTTTTTTTTTTTTTGCTTTTAGACAGAAACTTTAATTGTAAAAAACTTGAGAGCAGATGTGCAGAGGGGTGGCAGGAGAAAGTGGAAGAGGGGTGTGCCTGCCACGCCCTTCCCTCAGTATTCCTCCCTTTCTTCAGCCTCAGCTTCAACAGAATCCACGCCCACTTCATCATCCTTCTCCAGAGGGGCCGGTCTTCACCGGCCTCCGAGAATTCCCCCTCTTCCATTCCTCCTCCCACGTACCAGTGCACGAAGGCCCGTTTGGTGTACGTAAGATCGAACTTGTGGTCCAGCCGCGCCCAGGCCTCGGCAGTGGCGGTGGTATTGCTCAGCATGCACACGGCCCGCTGCACCTTGGCCAGGTCGCCTCCCGGGACCACGGTGGGGGGCTGGTAGTTAATGCCCACCTTCAACCCAGTCGGACACCAGTCCACAAACTGGATGGTGCGCTTGGTCTTGATGGTGGCAATGGCCGCGTTAACATCTTTTGGGACCACGTCCACCCTGTACAACATGCAGCAGGCCATGTACTTGCCATGGCGAGGATCACACTTGACCGTCTGATTGGCCGGCTCAAAGCAGGCATTGGTGATCTCAGCCAGTCAGCTGCTTGTGATAGGCCTTCTGGGCTGAGATGACCGGGGCGTAGGTGGCCAGGGGGAAGTGGATGCGGGGGTATGGCACCAGGCTGGTCTGAAACTCTGTCAAGTCCACATTCAGGGCCCCGTCGAACGCAGGGAGGCCTGGAATTCTGTCAAGTCCACATTCAGGGCCCCGTCGAACCACAGGGAAGGCGTGATGGAGGACACGATCTGCCCAATCAGACGGTTGAGGTTGGTGTACGTGGGTCACTCAAAGTCCAGGTTGCACTGACGTATGTCATAGATGGCTTCGTTGTCCACCATGAAGGCACAGTCAGAATGCTCCAGGGTCGTGTGAGTGGTCAGGATGGAGTTGTAGGGCTCCCCCACGGCCGTGGAAATCTGGGGGGCTGGGTAGATGGCAAACTCCAGCTTGGACTTCTTGCAGTAGTCCATGGACAGCCGCTCCATGAGCAGAGATGTGAACCCAGAGCCGGTGCCACCCCAGAGCTGTGGAAGATGAGGAAGCCCTGCAGTCCCGTGCACAGATCCCCCGGTTTGTGGATCCGGTCCAGGACCAGGTTCACAATCTCCTTGTCGATGGTGTAATGGCCTCTGACATAATTATTGGCTGCGTCTTCCTTCCCGGTGATCAGCTGCTCTGAGTGGAAAAGCTGCCTGTAGGTCCCTGTGCGTACTTCATCCACCACGGTGGGCTCCAGGTCCACAAATACCGCCCTGGGCACGTGCTTGCCAGCCCCAGTCTCGCTGAAGAGCATGTTGAAGGAGTCATCGCCGCCACCGATCGTTTTGTCACTTGGCATTTGACCATTAGCAGTACGGTTCCCGGCAGGCATGGCCACTCTGGACACCTGCCTGCCCCACGTGGAGAGGCACACTGGCGCGTGATGGTGGGGGTCCCCGGCCGCACGCCGCCCCCACCTGCTCTCCCTCCGACGCCTCGCAACGCACCGTCAGAAAATGTCTACAAAATTAACTAACACCTCGAAATATGATTTTCAAAATGTAGGTAATTCAACAGGCAGAAAATTAAAAGGGAAGTCATTCATTCTAACATTTTTTTTTTTTTTTTTTGTAGAGACAGAGTCTCACTTTATCGCCCTGGGTAGAGTGCCGTGGCGTCACACTGCTCACAGCAACCTCCAGCTCTTGGGCTTAAGCGATTCTCTTGCCTCAGCCTCCCGAGTAGCTGGGAC
>CAUYON010072037.1:0-32277 GCA_963573935.1 Arctocebus calabarensis
TATAACTTTAACAGTAGAAGACAAGAGAACAGGAAAGGGGTCTTCCCAAGTTGGGGTCAGGGAAGGTGAATTAGAGGGAAGAGTTTTGATCATGACTAGATCTCCAGAAGGGTAAAGTTCCTGTTTTAGTTAGTAAGTCCCTCCCCAAACGGGGCAAAGAACTTTCAGGGACGATTAGGGAGGCATGAGAGAACAGCAAGAAAATATTGTTTCTATTTGACTTTGGGGGTACCACACTAACCTGGCTTTTCTCCTATCTCACTGTACAGTACACTATTTCCTAATTTCCTTTGCTGAATCCTTGCTATTTCCCACTGTGAAGTATGGAGCGCCTTAGGCTCGGTTGTTGCCCACTTCTCCACACATTTATTCTTCTGGTGATGCCATTCGGTTACAATACTTTGAATAGCAGCTTATGTTGATGACACCAAAATTTCCATTCTCCAGACTGAACATACCCTGAACTCTGAAGTCTAATTCAGACATCCACTGGACATCTTCCACTGTGTCTCTATTAGCATCTCAAAAGCAAGACATTAATTTCCTAACTCTATCCATGCTTCCTACCCAAAAGTGATGCTTCTATACTGATTCTACTTACTAAATTACAAGACTGTCTACCCAATTATTTAGAATAGAATTATTCGTTCTTCTATTTATATTAAGCCTTTATTCAACAAGCATAATGTTTACACACACACACACACACATGATTTTACGCCATTATGTGTGTGTGAATATGAAATGAAAATAATATAATATATAATGAATATAATATAAAATGAAAATAACACACTAAACATATGTACATATATTCTGTATCTCCCAGTACAATATCAAATCTGTGTAAACAAGTGCTTTGTGTATAATCCCTTCTGTGCTCCTAGGTTCTAAAACAATGACTAGCACATAGTAGTTGTATAATAAATACTTCTTGAATAAATAAATAAGAGTAATCTCCAACAATGTGAACCCATAAAGAAAGTGAAAGGGAATCATAGTACAAAAACCTGAAAGTTGGCTTGGTGCCTATAGCTCACCAGCTATGGTACCAGCCACATACACTGGAGCTGGCCTGTTTGAATCCAGCCCGGACCTTCCAAACAACAATGACATGACAACTACAACCAAAATAGCTGAGTGTTGTGGTGGGCACCTGACAACTACAACCAAAATAGCTACAAAATAGCACCTGTAGTCCCAGCTACTTGGAAGGGTGTGGCAAGAGAATCATGTAAGCCCAAGAGTTTGAGTTGCTGTGAGCTGTGATACCATAGCATTCTTCCAAGGGCAACAAAGTGAGACTGTTTCAAAAAAAAAAAAAAACCTGAAAGTCAATTTGGTAGAGAAAAGGTTATATAACTGACTTTCAAACATTGGAGGACCAAAATATTCTTGAAATGAAATCATGAGATTTTCATTTTATTCACAATTATTTAAATTCATTTTTATTATTTAAAATCATTAATTATTCAGTTATTTAAATAAGATTTTTACTTTCTCTTATAAAGGAAAGCATCACTCACTAAACTCAGTCCTACAATATTGCCAGGACTACTTGTATTGATATAATTAATCAAGGATTAAAGAGAGGGTTGGGTATATTTATTCCAAACCTATGCTTGGACCAATAGATCCAATAGTTCTCTGCATTTCATGAAAATCTAAGCAAATACAATTATTATAGTATAAATAAAAACATTACACCTCAATTGGAAGGACAAAATGTGCTATTTCAGTTAAGTGCAACCCATTGGCTGGGTTTGGGACCAAAATACTGATGAAAGGTGATAATGTAATAATAAAATCAAATAAACATATCCACACTTGGAAGAAAGAAGTGATGATGCATTTTAGAATGAAGCAGGTCAGTCTGCTCATATTCTACCCACAGTCATTCCTCTTCAAGCCCTAAGGGACTCTACCAGAGCCTATGGAATGGAGGTTCTAACAACAACAAAAACAACGAGAAATAAGGGAGATACTGCAAGAACAAACAGGTGCTGCTTTGTGTTCATTATAACGCTGCTAACCAAATAATAGACGAAAATTATCTCGAATTGAAGAGATGTAGGAACATGGCAGCTTGACCACTGATAAACTACCTGCTAAACCTACCTTAACAGCAAGCAGGATGACAAATAGAGGAAACATGTGGTTTGTTACATGCTTTCTAAAGTATTCAAGAAAGATTTAGTAGAGGAGAATTTTTAAAACATACTTTGGTTGAAAATTTAACTCTAGTGATTCCCCATGACAATTTATAATTTATCTGAGAAAATACATCTTAAGTAATATTGAGTCTTAGTGAGGCTGGCAAATGTGTTGGTATATGCATATACTTTTTTCTTTAGCTCATTACAAATTTTTAGTAAGTCTTCTTTAATTGTCAGATATTCCTGATTTTCATCCTGCATCATAATATTCCTCACAATTTAAATAAGCTTCTGTGTGTGCATTTGCAGTATTATTTTAAAATAATACTTCATTCTACAAAAATAAGAAAAGCAAACATACGAGAATGATAGATAAAACTAAGTATAGAAGAAGCTTGGGGGATAGGCTAGACACAATGTGAATGGAGTATACATGTACCAAATGAAAAGGGGTGAAAGGACCAAGAAGTGATAAATAGTCATGACACAATTAAGATGGAATGCATGCATGGAGGACAGAATAATAATGACACACTAAAAACAGGAATTATGCAAGAGACTCCCATTTGTAACCCCATCCTGGCTTAGCGTTTCTGGCACTATATCCCTCTGCCCCCCCTAATGCAGGTAGTTGGTCAGCAGGTATTTTTTGCTGTTGTGTTTCACTCATATAGAGACTAGGTATTGGCTCCAAGGACCTTCTGCCTGATAAGCCCCATTTTCATGCTCATTTCACCATTAGAGAAGACAGCTGAAGTGTCAGAGACAGACCATATGGAAATCTGATAAACTTGAGAATCCAGGTAGCAAGGCACTTCTGCTCCATGTGTGCCCCATTGTACTTAAACCTTTCTCTTCTCTGCATTTTCACTAGCCCTTTTAAGTCTATTCAATAAACCGTGTGAGTTGTGAAGCTTAACTCACGTGATGTGCCTTTCTGCTCTGTGATCACTGGCATAGCTTGGCTGATGGTACATGTGGCGCCCACCATTGAGCAGTGTAATTTCTCACACGACAGACCTCTCCTACAAGGATTGACTGCAGCATCTCCCATCATTTGTCATCATAATACAACAGATTTGTGATTGCAACTATGATGGTGCCCTTCATAGAAAAAGAATATAAGAAAACTAACGTTAATAGAATAAAATTGATCATTTAAATCACCAAGTAAGAACATATTTTTCAATGTACAAATGAAATGTCTTTTCATTGACAAGTGTATATTTTCTTTCCAATTAAATAACATTCATAATACAGTGTATTGTTTTTTAGTGGGTTAGCACAAGAGCTAGGAAAACTAATACATCTAGCAGAAAGATAGGCTGAGACACACTGTGAGAAAAAGGCAATCACAAATGGCCTAAGGCACTAACTATATTACCTGAAGTTTCCAACCACGAACAGGTTGATAAAATACACATAGTGGGAAAGCTTCGTTCTGCATTTTGATATTTGCAAAGTAAAGTTAAGATAACAAAAATGACTGTGAGTGTGTTGCACTTGTATCTATAGTTGTAGCAAGACTTAGTTTAACATTGCCTCAAAGTACATATTACTCTTTATCTAAACGAAGTTGAAGGGAGATTAAAAGGGTGGATAGTAGTGTTTACAAAAGGCAAAAGAATGAAGTTCATTGTAAGAAGGACGTAAAAACAATGTAACTTGTGAAATGTGAGAGAGTTTAAGATGTCTTAAAACAGATTTAGATGTTTCTTAATCAAAAGCCAGAATTAACAAAAACCAAGGAAAGAATGAATAGTGAGAACAGTAAGAAGAAAAATGGAAATCAGGGAGGGAGGAAGTCAGTATGAACAAAGGAGGGAAAGACTGCAGACCTTGTGTGCTTTGAGTGATTGCTTTTGACTCTTAACTGCCCTTAGAGAGCTGTGGACACATCTTGCATCTTTATTTTTATTTGAGTGATTAATTGTATACCTAAGTTGATGTCTCAGTAAAAATAGAGGTAGTGTCAAAAACACTACTGCATTTTGAATTAGGGGACTTATTATTTTGTCCCTGCTCCTTTTTTTCTTGCCCACTAATATCTGCATTTGGTCCCTTTATTGCCCATTAACACCTCCAGCTTTGTAGGCAAAGTGTTGGGGAAGGAGAGTAAATCAAAAGTCTTTTGAGCCCAAAGACTTAGATAAAAGAATAGAAGTTAGTAGCAAATTAAATTGGAGACTACATATGTGCAGTTCAATCACCATGACTTGTTCTTTACTCATTTCTTTGAGCATTTGAGAAATTCTTGCATTTATATTTTATTCAATTTTCTACATATTTTTATTAAAAATTGATAACCTCAGTAGAAGGACTGAGCATGGGTTCCTAGTTAGATCCTGCCAGATTGCATACTCTACCTCACTGCCATCAAGAATTAGAGGTGTGGGGCAGCACCTGTGGCTCAGTGAGTAGGGCGTTAGCCCTATGCACTGAGGGTGGTGGGTTCAAACCCGACCCCAGCCTAACTGAAACAAAAAAACAGCCGAGTGTTGTGGCAGGCACCTGTAGTCCCAGCTACTTGGAAGGCTGAGGCAAGAGAACTGCCTAAGCCCAAGAACTAGAAGTTGCTGTGAGCTGTGATGCCACAGCACTCTACCAAGGGCAACGAAGTGAGACTCTGTCTCTAAAAAAAAGAGAATTAGAGGTGTGACCTTGGCAAGTTATTTGAATATCATTATTCTCAATTTTCTCTATACTTAAATATACTATGAAAAATTATGTGGCATTTATAATGGTTTTCCTAAAGAGACCAAAAGACATTACAACTAGAAATTTGTTAACACCATATTGTCCTCTCCTTTATCTAAGTGAAAAGAATAACATTTAATATTTTATTCTCTTTCACTTTATTGGCTTTTTTCCTTTTTCTTAGGGATAATACAGAATTTTTATGACTCCTAGTAGTCTATGCTGATGGGTAAACCCGAGTAATTGTGTGGCATACTAGATCCAAAAGTCTTTTTAAATGAACTACTTCTTGAGTAGGGTTGCACGGAGAAAGGATGTTAAAGGAGGCTTTCATTTCAAAGGCCATGTCAAAATATTTCTGCCAAAGACTGGTTAATGCCAAAGAGAACAAAACGGTTTGTGATTACCTGGATGAACAATACAGTGTGTTGTATTAGTGCTCCATTAAACAGTCAAATTCTGATGCATATTTTATGAGAATGTTTTATTTGTTTTAGTTTTGTTAAATAATATGTTTTGTTCTTTAGTGTTTTATTTTAAATATAATTATTTTAAAACATATTTATTGTAAATATAATTATTTAAAAACATATTTACTCTGAGCAAATCAAATTTTCATTTGTCCTGTGTAATTTCTTAGGCATGTGGATTTATTTTTTCTGGCTTCCTGCCACAGTTTGAATGTGTTGCCTTCAAAATCCAGGTGTTGCCAATTTAATAGTATTGAAAGCTGGGACATTTAATAAGTGATCAGGCAATGAAGGCTCCTTCCTTCTTAATGAGAGTAAAGCCCTACATAACTGGCTTTACTCAACTTTCTGCTTTTCTGCTCTCACACCATGTGAAGACACAAGAATGCCTTTACCAGACATCAAAAGCTGGTGCTTTGGAGTTTCCAACTTCCAGAACTGTGAGTAATAAATTTGTTTGTTATAAATTATCTAACCCTAGGTATTGTGTTATTACAGCAGAAAGTGAAGTAAGACACTACCACAAATGTAATATCTTAAAACAACACAAAATTATTATCTTAAAGGGTGATAGGTCAGAAGTCTGATAAGGGTCTCACCAAGCTAAAATTAAGGTTTAATCAGGGCTGTATTCCATTCTGAAGACTCCAGGAGAGGATAAATTTTCAAACATTGAATACTCAACCATGTCGTTGGTAGAATTCTATTTCTTGTGGTTGTAGGACTGAGGTCCCTGTTCTCTTGCTGGTGTTCACTAGAAATTGCCTAAAATGCTTAAGCTGTAGGATGACACTCTTGAGGACATTCTCTCCATGTTAGAATGTGGAGAGTGGGCCAAGAGGCAGCAGGGCCCCCATGGCCTGGGAGATGTGCAGGGAACGACCGCCAGCTTCTTTCCTCCTTCTGAGTTAACATGTTTTTCTCTTTCTTTTATGTTTTGCCAGAAGTCACTATCTTATCTCTTTCTTTACCTAGTTAATCTTTAGAAACTATGCAGAAAATTATGCTACCCTTCCCATTTTATTTCTTGTCTTTAACATATGGTAATGATGCTACACAGTAGAAACCATTAACAGAATGAATTGTTCTTGATAAAATTATTTGTGCATTCCAATCAGATGGTAAGACCAAAAAGATGTTTTTTGTCTATGCTACTTCCTCATAAACAACCCTGCTGAGATACTATAAAATAAAACTGATTTTGTATTTTGGTGCTGGCTGCAGTTGTGATTGCTCCAGACCTTCTGATCCCACCCTTGTGTCTTGTATCATTTCTCTCATTCCCCATCATTCCCACTTTGGTCCATTCTCTTCCACCCTCATTTGAAATATGTGAGCACATGGTTATATCCTTCTGAAAAAAGAAGTCATGATTTCTTTGCTGGTTTTAAATAAAAGTTCATCTTTATACAGAATTTTCAATTCATAATACTATACACCTTTTATCAAGGACTGCATAGAAATTGTGTTTAAAAATATCCCACTATGGAAATAAAGCAACCAATCTCGAAGTTGTGTGTGTGTGTGTGTGTGTGTGTGTGTATGTTTTATTAGTGAGTATCCACCACAGCTATAGGTTATTGGAATTTTGGTTTTCATTTCTATTGCCCTCCTTGAGGGTAAAATAGGAAATCTTTATTAAGGTTATTTTTAATCAGCTGGGTGCAGTGACTTACGCCTGTAATCCTAGCACTTTGGGAGGCCAACGCAGGTAGGTTGCTTGAGCTAGGAGTTCCAGACCAGCCTGAGCAAAAGTGAGTTTCTCTTTTCTAAAAAGAGAAAAACTGAGGCAAGAGGATTGCTTGAACCCAAGAGTTTAAGGTTGTTGCTGTGAGGTATGATGTGCCACAGCACTCTACCCAGAGCAACAGGGCAACTCTGTCTCAAAAAACAAACAACAACAAAAAAAGACGATTTTTATCAAAAATTATGTATTTTTTAATTGTGTGTATTTTAAAAAAATAATTATATATAAGAAACAGCTTTAAAATCACATCTTATTCTAAACTCTATCAATATATGTCTAATAACAAAAATAATCAATAGCCTACATATAAAATTAAATACCATAAATATAGTCCATTCTAATAAATTTAAAAAGTGAATTTTTGTGTATATTTGTACATGTATGTGTGGCTTTATTCTCTTAGTAAGAAAAATATCAATAATTAATAATTTATAATTCTGTTAATTATCATTATAATTATGATCCTAGAGCATATCTTACTCTGTTTCCTTTTTAATACACATATAGGTAAATACTCCAAAGTATTTTAGAAAAATGGTAAATTACTTTTAGGTTACCTTGATTATGTTTTTCTTTAGTCTTATAGAAGTGTTTCTTTTAGGCTCTTTCATTTTCAGTTTTACTGTGTGTGTGAGGGGGTGTGGGGGTTGATTGTAAACCACCATAATTATTCCCTTTATTTATTAAGTAAGTATTATGTTAGAATTAGCAAAGTTATTATTTTGGGTAAAGAGCATAATTACACCTGTTTTTCCTGTGTCCTGGTGGTGTTGGGTGTTGGTGGTTGGATTCGGTGGTTTAATTTCTTTATCTCAGGAGGCGATTTGACCATCTTGGAGAAAGCGCAGGAAAATTATTTTTGGATTAGCAGAGATTGTGACTGGAGAGGGTCCAATACCTCTCAGAGGCACTTATATCCTACGAAGTAAATGTCTTATCAACTAAAAAAACTGATTAGTTAAAAGCTGTCATATTGGGCTAATGCTTATTTAGGTATGAAGTTTGTATGCTAAGTATAAATTTAAGAAATTTTCTTCCTATAAATGTGCTACTCCCTCCTCTATAGCAGAGATGGTGTTAATGTCTAGGTGAGAGCTAATCTCATTTGTTCTTTAGACTTGACCTTCTTGGAGAGAGGAGATAAGGAAGGAGATAGTGATTCATCTCCAAGTACACATCAGTATCTGCTGAGGAAATAAAGCTGGCCCTCCTGTGACCTTCAGCCTACCCATCCCACGACTGGTGCTTTGATGTTCAACTAAATTACCCACAGGAGGCTCAAATTCTATTTCTTGCTTTGAGAGATGGCATGAAATTAAGATTTAACACAGAGGATTCTGGATAGTTTGAGAAACCTTCATTCTGATATTTTCTTCAAAAGTAAGGAGCTCAGCCCCTGGTGAAGGTGCCACACATTTCAGGGCTCTATGTGTCCTAGCAACAGCGAGTCTTAGTAGACCTAGAAATTTTGCATAGCATGTTATGAATTTTCGAGGATGTCATATAGAATGTATTAAACACTGCTTTGTCATTTTAGACGTAGGTGATTCAGGCAATGTCTGGAAGAGTAAGTGAAAAGCAGGCAAAGTTTTGGAGAACAGTTTGCCTTCTCCACCCTGCTGAAGCACATACCACTAATGGGCATATCAGGAGTCCCTCATTGTTTGCAGAGGAGAAGAACCAAGATCCACAGTGCATATCTGAAACCCTGGCACCTGAGTACCGAGCCTTCCACATGCCATGGTTTTCCCCAGATATGCATGCCCATGATAAATTTCAATATATATATTTGAAACATTAAACATTAAGAGATTAACAACAATAATAATGATGTAGAACAATTATAATGATATGCTCTAATAAAAAGTAATGTGAATCGGTTTCTGTCTCTCTCTCACCTATTTTGGTGCAAATCACTGAAACCCTGGAAAGGTAAACTGCAGATAAGGAGGGACATCATGTGTAGTGTGTTATATGCATAAATGCATATGGAAATTTAGTGTGAATATTACTGTTTTAAAAGAAATGATTTTCACCTAAGGCAAATCATGAGCGTTCACATATGATACAACTGATTTTTATTCCATTTTCTTATAATGGAAAACAAAAAAATCTTTAGATTTTTTTTCCGACATCTGATATTATTGATTGACTTTAAAGTAATGCAACCTTTTTCTTTGATCACAATCTAAAAATTAACTCAGATTCTTTCTACATATGCTGTTGTAGAGTGCATTTTTCTTCTTGTATCTCATTAGCTCAATAACGCAATCATAATTTCATTGTGAAGTCACTAGTTATTTCTATATCTGGGTGCTAAAGATGACCATGATTATTATTGAAAAGTTAATATAATTCCTTTTTACACACCTATATTCATGTCAGAAAACCATTATACAATATTTCAGTTTTCTTTGCTTAAATCTTGATTTGGGGAAATATAAAAATAGATTAATGGAAAATATAAAAGTACATTTTTTCTTAGACATACAAAATTTTTTCATAAGAAAAAAACATGCTTTACATAATTTCTTTAAGAAACAAACGTGTAATTATAATATGCCACGGTGACTGACATGTATTATGTTCAGTATTGGAAAGTCAATATCATTCCAACAAAATAAATTATTCAGTGCTGCCCCACCATGACCTTAAAGAATATACTAATAATAGTTTTCTCATCCCAAATATTTTCATATGGGCAATTCCTATTTCCTTTGGCATTTTAAGGAATGCTATCCAATCATCTATAAATACATCGGCCTATATATACAAAAGTTCACTACCCAAGTGACAATTCCATTTTCAATTTTCCTTGATAAATAGATATAAAATATTTGGAGGAGAAGATTATTTCAAAAGTCTAGAAGATTATGTCAAGACAATGTCTTATTATACTTTAGTGGACAGAATGTCCATTGGAATGTTATCTTGCTATTGTGGCAGTCTCTAAGTACATTACCAAGTAGGTTATCCCGGAGACCAGAGTTACAAACCAAATTAAGAGGCAGAGATTGCATGGTTTATTTCATTACTTTTAAAACACAGCACGTAACAGAAGAGAAGAGGCATATTAACACTTAGGACAGCTTAACATTGGAATGGAAGGTACCCTGTACTTTAAATGTCCCTCCTTCTCTTTCTCTCTCTCTCTCGTCCTAGAATTTCCTTCTCATCATGTGGGTATAAGACCAGAGTTGAAGATTAGTTAAGGGGTTCAGAAGACAGAAGGAGAACAGAGCCAACCTGTTCTCCATTACTGCTCAGGACAAATTACTCCTGTCAAACATGTATGTCCTCAACTAGCCGGTTGAATATTCACGTTTTTACCTTTTGCTGGGGAAAAGCATGTATGTGATCAAAATGACATCCTATCAGTTAGTTCTCACCAGCAGGGGGTCAATTGAAGGATGTGGTAGCTATTAATTTAATGATCTTATGATGAAGGTTCTCCATTTCCATCTATATGTGTCATTCTTCTATCATTTCATCATATATTTCATTTATTCTATATTCAATATGACTTATAGATGTACACTATATTTCATACATCTTCTAAATTCTATATACATAACATAAACTATTAGGTCATTTAATGTTCATAATCAGCACTTTTTAGTAGTTTCACACATCTTTTTTTTTTTGATAGTTTTATTCTTGTCCTCTGCAGCAGAATTAAATATCTTCACATAGCACTGAAAAAATGTCTTATGGAAAAGAAATTGGTGTTCAAAAGTATTCATTATGTAACACCATACTAATTGATTCAAACAGTCATTCACAGTGAAAGTCACCATATATCTCCAAGTTTAAAAGTTAGGTAAACTACCTAAGTTATCCCACCTGTATTAAACAATCTAGATAGTAACTGGTTATTGAAATGGCTTAATATGGCTGCTATAAGTACATTATTATCATTTAAAAAATATGTATAGGGCATGAAGTATCAGATGTTGTTGGGGATGATTTTTCCCTCTTTTGTGATCAAATTTAGTGAATGATGCCATGGATTAAATATTTGTGTACTCCCCAAATTGATTATGTTGAATCTCCAACCTCCAATATGATTTTATTTGGAGATAGAGACTTTCTGCAAGTAATTTACATTAAATGAGGTCACAAGGTTAAACCTTCGCTCAATAGTTTTAGTGTTCTTATAAGAAGACTCAGCAGTCTATGTAAAGATTCAATTAAAAAGTGGCTGTCTGCGAGCCAGAAGAAAGCCCTCAGCAGATCCTGACCATGTGGACATCCTGGTCTCAGGCTTCCAATCTCCAGAGGAGTGAGAAAAGACATTTTTGGTGTAGACCACCTAGTTTACCGTATTTGGTTGTGGTGTCCTACATTGACTCATGGAGAGGAGCACTAGAGTGTGTGTTTTGGTCTTCCTAAAACTTCTTCAGTAACGACATGCTCTACTAGGTTAAATAAGCCTGCATACAGATTGAATAGACATACTGAATTTCTACAAACTTCCCTAAAGGATGATAAGAAAAAAATATGTAAGTTAGTAAAGTCAAAAGCAAATAAAAACATCTAAAAGCTAGTAAGTTTAGCTCAGTTCTACTAAGAAACTATTTCAACTCTAATCATTTTGACAGATGAGAAACAAAATTTTGGACATAAGCCCAAATTTTCACCTCTTACTATTCTACTCAGAATCCCTGACTTCTGTCCTCATCACCGGATGTGGCCATCCATGTCCCATCTTCCCTTTCTGGTTACAATACTGCTATCCCAGCTAAACCATTTGCATCTTTTAGAAAACCGGCTTATCCCTCCAAAGATATTGCATAGATGTTTCTTGGAATATATCCTGTTGCATCCTTGCCTTTCCTCAATCCATATTCTTTTCCTAATAGTATTCAAAATATAATTGTTTGAGGTACTCCTGTCATGAAAGAAGAAATGAAAGAAAACTGGATTTGGTCCTTATAGTTTATCTAATAATTTACATAACTCAAAATTTCCTATACACTAAGTCTTGGAAATATTTTTTTTCTTCAACAATTTTCTGGATATACGAATAAGTTGGTGGGGAATGATAATTGGAAGTTGTTGAAGGAAACTGGAAATTTTGTTGAGATGATCATTGCTTACTATGAAGCCTTCCTCAATTCCAGTTATTGGCGGCTGATTCTGTATACTGCTCTACACATCTCAGGCAAGTAACAATTGATGAAACAGGGGAGTCTTTCCTTTCCAATTATTTTTTATTTCTAGTATTTACTCAATTTCTTTAGGAAATGGCTACCACAGAGAATGATAACCTTAACGTGGTAATATAGTTACTCCTTAGAGTAAGTCATTTGAGCACAATGATTTAAAAGGTTTAATTATTTCATACCGAAAATATGTATTTCATGTTTGACATTAGAAAGATGTAAGTAAATGTAACCTCATATTATCTGCTCTTGTGTGTTTCATTTGTATATGTAGTTCAGTTGAACAATACTTTTAATCAATCTGGTTGCTTTTTATATTTAAATAACATCGAGTAACCATTTTTAACAACATAGTTCTTCAAAAACCCTTATAATAATTATACATTTTTGTGTGTTGTAATTCAAACTTTATAGTTGAGGTAGTTATCTGCAATCATCCTTCGCAGCAAAAGCATAGAGAATAGTATTTCTTAAAGAATGACATTAACTTAAACAGAATGATTTATATACAGTAAATAGTATTTGAAGAAAGGAATTTGAAGATTTAGTAAATAATTTCTTGTTTTACTAGCATGTTGATCTCTTTAGGTAACACACTCAATAAACTCTAAGCCAACAGTGGATATTTTCCAAACCCTCCTAAAATTTCAAAGAATTGTAGATTTTAAAGTAGGATGGATATGAAGTCAGTGAGTGCATGATCGGCCATAAACTTTTCCTTTTTATTTTAATCCTGAAGATTTATTCCTGGGATATCAGGTTAGAAAAATAATTCCTTAATATTCCTTAAAAATGTTCCTTAATATAAGCATTATACAATAGCTAGAGAGATACATTTTTTTTCTTTTTTGTATTGTTTGTTTTGAGTAATTACCTCCATACTGCTAAAGGTCTGACAAGGTTTCACTCAAAGGGGTAGTCAGGCTGTGTTCCCTTCTACACTTGGGTTTTTTGGGAAGCTTATGCAGCTGTGGCAGACCAAGATGGCTTTAATGTTTTCCTCAGCTTGGCTAGACTATAAACAGGCGTCTGACTGACTCTAGGTCCTGGCATTCCTTTTCTTGCAGTATGATTTTAGAAAACTTTCAATCCTAAATTCTTTCACTGTTCCTTTGAGATACATTCCTTTCGCCTTTCTCCAAGGCCTGGGAGCCATCTCTTTGAAATTTAAACATCAAGACAGACAGCACCCATCTCCGGGGTTCTGCAGAAGGGTAGGAGTCAAACTTCAGTGGCGGCCTTGCTCCAAGAAGTACACAGCCTACTGTCTTGATGACAGGATAAAGTTTACTTTTGCTTTGTGTAAGTCCAATTAGAAAAGACAGATAAAACTTTCTATTGTTCATTGCTGGCCTGAATTTTTTTTAAAAAAGAATAAGAATATTTAGGTTCTTTTGAAGAATTTTAAGTGTTTTAGATGTTTGAAGTTTTGGGGTTTTTTTATTTGTTTTGTTTGTTTTGCACAAAAGAAAGTTTCCAAATACAATATCTGTACAAGAGTTTTTGGAACTTAGAATAACCATTACGATTGTGAAATGACAGGAAATTCAGAGCGATATGTTATGATGTAATGTTCTTGGGATTTATAATCAGTAAAATAGTCTTGGTAGTGAATATGACACCTTCTTTAGCAGTAGCAGGCCATTTTCACAATGTTTTGTGAGAATTACGTGAGAAAAAAATGTAGTATGTATACACAATAGAATATTATTTACTTGTGAAAGTTGCTATGAAAGTTTTGAGACAAACTGTGTTATGGTCCATTATTTCACTTCCAAGAAATACGGCCAACCATAATGTCCTTTGTGATTCATCTGTGTAGGTTTCAGCTGGCTGCGTTTATCAGTGTTGCTGGGAGGGGCCTCATTTGTTTTCAAATCCCATCCATACATCATTCAGTTAGTGTTAGTTATGGAGCTGGGCAGAAAGCACTTTCATGTGATGATTTATGATTTTAAGAGCGTGATAAAGGAGTCTGAAAGCATTGAACATTTGCAACTGATTTGGGGGGTCTATACTCTGTACAGTGGGAAAGTTGTCTGTGGTTTCAAGAATTTAGAAGAGGCTGAACTTTATGGAAAGATGAAAAGAGGAACAGGTGTCAGGTGACCACAGTGACTGCCACAGTGATTGCTGCTGTAGAAAAATAGTTTCCAAACAAAATTGAATAACATTTGAGGATATTGAAGAGGCACTACAGATTGGATCACCAGGTGTGTCCAAAATCCTGGACGACTATCCTCAATCAAAAATATTTCATCCTGATTGGTGCCTCACACTTTGACAGATGAGCAAAAGTGTATCTGTGTTGAATGATGTGAAGAAATGCTGATCAGGTCTGAGGGATTTGTTGGAAGGAAAGTCTAGTCATGTTTGTGACATAGTTATTGGCGATATAATTGGGATTTACCAGTTTGATCCAAAGAATAAGCATCAATCAGCAGTGTGGATTTTTCCTGATGAAAATCCACCAACAACAGTGACTGATGGTAACTTTCTTCTCCAAAAGCAGTCATCTCATCATTATTTCTCTGAAGGGACAAAGGAGTATCACTGCTCAGTGGTACACAACAGTAAAGCCTACTAAAATGAAAGTTTTTGAGGAGGACTGTGGGGGACCATCTTGCACCATGAGAACGTGTCCACCCTCGTGGCCAACATCAGCATTCTGTTCCTGGAATGTGCAGAGGTTAAACTTATGGCTCATCCACCATACAGTCTTGATACTGCCTCATGTGATTATTTCTTGTTCCCTACGTTAAAAAATAACATGCACAGAAGAAGATTCTCCAGCTCTGAAGCTGCTCCTGCCTACAAAAGTGAACTTACAGTATTTGAAAAAATTAGTGGAAAGAATGCTTTTCAAGAATGCAGAAGGAGGGCAGGAGGAGGAAGAACGGGACTCTTTTATTTCAATTTCCCTGTTGTTCCTGTCAGCCTCCCTTCATCAGTGTTGCTGCCCCCTGGCTACAGCACCGGTTTTCAATTTCTAGCTTGTTTTTGTTCTTCCACAACCGTCCTCAGCACCCTCCTCTCTCCCCGTAAGGTTACCAGGACGAGGCTGGTTTCTAACTTCCTAAAGGGCTTTGGAACCTCTTTACTAAATAAATGTGTCACCAGCATCAAATGACGTGGCATCTTCTGACCCTGTGGATGCTTATATTGAGCTCCAGACAATATAGGTGCCTTTTCTTGACTTCAGGTTTAAGTTACGGTTTACAAATCTCTTCCTTCCTGATACAGGGCTACCAGACCAGCTGGCTAGTCCACCCTCTTCAAATGTCTGAGTCTTAAACCTATGAAGATCTTCCTCTAGGCTGCTCAGTTCTGAAAATCCTAAACTAGTATTTCCCCTTTTTTCAACTTCAAAGGTAATACCTGTATTTTTATTTATCTCAACTTTACTTCATTTTTCCTATTTGTCATGTGAATTCTTTAATATCTGTTAAATCCATTCCTTATAGTAAGTGTTCATTATCGAGATAGCTGGCCTAGTTTTTGTTTTCTTAGCTGAATGCTCACTGACATGTTGTACCAACCTTGCTTCATTCTCTATTTTCTTATTGATTGTCTCCGGAAAACACAAGGTAAAATCCTGAGACTTTCATGCAGCTCAATTTTTTTTCAGTCCACTTAATAATTCTGCAATCCTGCAACTAGTGGATAAAATTCTTTTCTGCTAGGAAGCAATTAAGTAGTTTCTTCATCCTAGAACTAGACCCACACTAATACAGAACTTTATGTGGAGAAAATAATAGAAAACAATGACTAAGATTAAGAGAGAATATCTAAACAATAGCAAATGAAATCTCTTTGCTTTGCCATTTCTCCTCCATATATGTTTCCTTTCTCTTAGTAATAATATTTTCTAAAAACCCTTGTGTAATAGTTTCTGCTTTTTCAGCACATATTCTTCATTTCTGATCTGGACTCTCCAACCTCAACTTTGAACTGAATTTATTCTAGCTTTTTTTCTTTCTCCCTTACCTAGTTGAGGACCTCACTAAAATAGATCATATACTACAAAAGATGTTATTATTACTTCAGAAAAGAGTTATATAATTCTACATAAGGGACTTCAGATAAGGCTTTACAAGTATAAAGTTAATTTATCTGTGGGATATGTTAGAATTCTAAGACTTAAAGGAACAGAGAAATATGGAGGCTGAAATAACTCCCCATGAACATGATATGCTTGGGTCAATCTTTGATTCACTCACACAGGCTTTGAGAAGCCTTATAATTTATGAATTCAACATCTAAACAGATCTTATCAGATTTCTTTAGCATATTACTCTGATATTAGACTCCAATTCCCCAGAAAAAAATTTCCTTCTTACTGCTTAAGGCTTTACATTGTCTTCTTGTTCCAAAACCCAAATATGTCATATCGCCCCCAAATATATCATCTCTTCCTTAACTTGATGTTGTTATCTACCTTCCCCACCAAATACAGCACTATATCCAGAAGTTGCTAAGTGGGTCTCTATACCTCCTAAAGTAGGAGGGTCCAAACTGTGGCCCTCAAGGCCCACAAGGTAATTTTGAGAGGACGTTTTTGCTTATCTATGGTGTCAGATATCCCAAAAAGTATTCATAGTCCTATCGTTTTTGTTAGTCAGCTTTCATTATTGTTTACTCGTGGCCCACCCAAGACAACTCTTATTCTTCCAATGTGCACCAGAGGAAAAAAATAGGTTGAATGCCCCGGTATGGATCTCTCAAATGTTAACTATCCATTTAAAAGAGTTCCTTTGGACTGGAGGGGTAATAATCCCAGGGGTAATAATTGGGCCTGTAATCCCAGCACACTAGGAGGTTGGAGTGGGAGAATGAGGAGTTCAAGGCCAATGTGAGTAAGAGGGAGACCCTGTCTCCATTAAAAATAGAAAAATTAGGAGAGCATGGGCACAGGTGCCATAGTCCCAGCTACTCTGTAGGCTGAGGAAGGAAGATAGCTTGAGCTCAGGAAGTTGAGGCTGCAGTGAGCTAGGATGACACCACTGCACTCTAGCCAGGGTGACAGTTTAAGACTCTGTCTCAAAATAAATAATTAAATAAATAAGAATTCCTAGGGTAGTATAATGACTCATGACCCATCTCTCTGCTGAAGTCCAGTTCCCTCCTACACTTCAACCTCCCATTGATGACTCCTCTTCCAGAGCCCATATGATTTTCTGCTACCAGACTCACTTAAAGGTCTTCCTAAGAGGAGACAAATGCTTATTGTTCACTAGTGGGACTTTTTTGTAGTGCCTGCTGGGTTACTTAATCTTCATGTACGAGTATTCCTGATTCAATCTAAACTAACATGACAGTGAATAAAGCTAATTATATTTTTTAAATGTCTCACTGGGGCCAAAATATAAGGACTAGAGAAAAAGCACTGGTGAGAATCACTTGAAAAAGAAAAGTCACTGGGTATCGTGAGAGCAAAGTAAAAGAAAAATGAAGATTCAACATGAAGCCTGGAGGACCATTAATGGCTATAAATAAATCAAAAAGCATGCTGGTGAATTTTATTACTTAGGCATAGAGGGAGACTGAGAAAAGCAATACAGTTGCTATTTCCTGAAAGGCAGCTATTTAGGGCAGTGGTTTTCTAATCTTCTATATGAATGTGAGTTGTAGACATGCTACAGAGGCCACAGTTTTAGCACCATTTATAAGTTCTTCTGGATATAATATTTAAGGTGGAATCATTCAAATGTCCTGGTAAGTTTTCCTGATTGCATGCATGGTAAAACTTTTGATCTGGCCATAAAAAAAGTCAAACTCAGGTCTAACTTGGTCCAAATCTTGTGGTGGTTTTCCTGCTAAATCTTACTTCTTCATATAGTGTATGGAAAGAAGCACAGCCAATACTATAGGATAGTCCAGGTGAGAAAAAAGAAGGAAAATTGCTCTTCAGATACATTCCAGTTTTAAATTTCATAAGCCAAACACATTTAGTATGATTTTGTTTCAATATCTCACCTCACTTATTATTCAATTCACTATGCAGTGATATGGAAAGGAAAAAAAAAAGAAGTTAATATCACTCACTGATCTGACTTGCCCGCTGGAGACCAGCTTTCTTACTAATTTTGTCATCTGTCTTCTTACTAGATAAATTTGTGCAACCACTTGGTCTTGTACGCTAATTGAAAAAATGCTGATTTTGTGCACTGATGGATGACAAAACTTCACTGGAGATTTTCTGTGATCATAAATACATTTGATCATTTTAAATGGTGCTCAGGGACTACATAAAGCAGAGATGAATTCATCTCTGTTTGGAAGGTCTGTATCCAGCACAGAGAGACATTTCAAATTCTCCTCATTACCTCTTCTGAGAAAGAACATTTTTAAGTATTTTATCAGAGTTCTAAGAAGGAAAAATTCACTTAAATAATGCAATCTCAAACCCATCTATAGCTTTTGAACACTATAATTAGCATGGGCAAAAAAAAATGAAAGGAAAAAAACTAATCAACCCTAAAGTTATATTATTTTTATTTAAGTTAGATTTCAAAATATTTTAAAGGTGTTCAATTTACACATGCATATGTTATCATCTTGTGAGTACAAACAACACTAACAGGATGTTCTCAATGTATCAATAGAAATTTTCCTTGTCAGCTGTAGTTTAGTTTACAGATCCTTGTCCTCTTTGTCACCTTCTGAAGTACCAAATGTCACCAACTTAAGAATATTAATGGTTTTCTGGTGCTCCTAAAGCAGATGATATTGGAAAATTGAGCTTTAAAATAGAAGCACAGGTTGGAAATAACTGTAAACGTTGTATTTTCTTGGATTCTGAGGTAATGTTGCTTTTTCGTTAAATGAGAACTCTGTGGCAGACTCTGTATTTATATGCCAGGAATTTAAATAGTATATAAGAAAATCAAGGACTCTGCTCTTTATGAACTATACATTGGAGGAAGATGATGGCAAGGAAATAAAATGGGAAAGGAAGGACATTATCAATGAGGTAAAAGAATGGCCAGGTAGATACTCCAGGTGCTTCTTTTTTTTTTTGTTAGAGACAGATTTTCACTTCGTCTCCCTGGGTGCTATGACATCATTATAGTTCACAGCAACCTCAAACTCTTGGGCTCAAATGTTCTTTTGCCTCAGCCTCCCAAGTAACTAGGACTATAGGTTCCTGTCACAACTGGCTCCGTATCTTTTTTCCCTCTATTTTTAGTAGGGACGGGGTCTCACTACGGCTCAGGCTTCAACTCCTGAGCTCGAGCAGTCCCCCATCTCGGCTTCCTGTAGCCCTGGACTTAAGGCATGAGCCACTGTACCCAGCACATCTTTATATAGAAAGGATCTGGGAAAGCTTCCCGAGAAAATGACATGATTTGAAACCTAAGATATGAGGAGGCGTTAGCCACAAAAAAGATGAACCAAAGAAAATGGGATTTAGGTAGTGTATATCTTCTGCAAAGGGAATAAATGAGTTGACTTTAAAAGAAGCACCCTCAAAAAACATGGTTGAATGAAGCGTATAACCAGAACCTCAGAGTCGCTGAAGGAAACAGCGACACTGGGGACGGGAACAGCGGCTCCCTCATTCTCCAAGTCTACCAAAATGAGCCAACTTTTGCTCTCTTCAACCTTTTAAAATTATGATCTTACAATACATATACATGCACCTGCTAGGATGCAGCAGTAAATAAAATAATACAAACAATTCTAGGAAGTATGAGGAAGGTCAAACTTCAAGTGGGCAACAGAAACAGACTAGTCAGGAACACTGAGACATTTACACACCAGCAACCCCTGAAAGTTGTTATTACCCCTGAGGCTAAAGACATAAAGTGGAGAGAGTATGTTTTAAAATCCAGGCAGAAATGGAAACACTGAGTAGTAGCTCCTACAAGAAATTTTCAGCTACTCCTAAAAGGGTGCAGAGCAGAGAAAGAAAGAGAGAAATACCCTCATCTTGGCCTCTTGCCTTCCTATCCTGTGTCAGTACCCTCACTGGCTGCACACAGCTGAGCGCTAACTGGCACAGGAGTACCTGAAAAGCGTTGTCTGAGGTTAAGCCTCTCGGACACAAGCAGTGAGGCAGGAACAGAGCGCATCTGAGGGATGGGAGACGTGTGCTGAAAACATCAAGCAGGAGCTCCACACAGATAGATGCGGGGAAAGTAAAAAATGACATGTCCTAAAAAAGCAGTGTCAGAGAACCCAATTTGTACAAGCCAATTTCATTTCACACATCGGTGAAATTTGATGAAAGTGAGGACAAATAAGTGTGCTTGTTTTAGAAATATGTGAGGGAAATTTGTTCTTCTACAACTGAAAAACGTATTTCTTGAGATTAGTCATTTGTTTAAATCAGCCCTAAAAGAAAATTCACAGAAGGTCTGGTAAAAACAAGTTAGAAAGACTTCACCTTTAGAAAGAAACCTGGTAGGTGGATGATCAAAAAAAAAAACACGTGATAATCATACACGAAGTTTGTTTTATGAGTGACGAATTGACGAATAGTTATTAATTTGAGTATCAGTGGCAATCTGTAATTGTAACTACCTTGAGCACCCTTGGGGCAAAATATGCCTCTGCCTGATTGAGCACATGTATGCTGGAGCTCAGTAGGACAAGGCGTGAGCGCCCTTCACTTTCTATTGCAGTAAACAATTTCTCATTCATTAAGTCAGTTTTGTGTCGGGCTCTCACTAAGATACTGAGATGGAATACACTCTTAGCTCATTACACCAAGGTTCCAGAGAAACCACAGCAGTGCAATGAGGCAAGTCTAGGAGATAAAATAGGAAGGAATCAGTGAGAAAACTATACTGATAGAGAATTCTTCTGAAGCAGTGATATAACCTGCAGCAGGGGGCTTTGGGCCTAATTGTGGAAAGATAGATAAAGAGTGCTGCTCTCGTTTGTATATTATCTTCACTTGGGACAATAAATACCCCCTGAAGACACTGAAGCCAATAATGCAGGTGAGCTAATGAGTAAATCAGGGCACTGCAGAAGGGCTTCAAAGATGAAAACTTGAGAAAAACGGGGTGCGGGGATGGAATTGATAAAGCTATGATGTCCACTTCTCTCTCACTCGACTGCTGGGATAGGTGGGTGAAGTGGAGTGAAGTCTTACGGAGTGAAGATCCTGCTGAATGTAACTAGGAAGTATCATGAACCAGCGTGGTGAAGGGTAGTGAACCAGAGTAGGATGGGTGGAGAATGAGGGAAATGCATCACAAGAGAACACACAGAACAAAAGATGGGCTCAGGAGGTTTGACTGAGTTGATGGCTGGAGCCAGCAAGAAAACACAAAATCAGCTTTATTTTATAATATCTGTACAGGGTTGTCCAGGGGGAAGTAGCATAGACAATATGGGGAAGTAGCATAAACAAAAGACATATTTTTTGCTCTTACAGGAATACAGGAAGATGCAAATGACTTGAATAAAGACAAATCCTCTTGTTAATGGCTTCTGTCCAACTTAGTTAACATATGATAAAAAGTAAGAAGGAAAGATCACAAGGATCTCTGCATAGTTATAAAAACAAAGGAAGAACTGTGACTTAATGGTTACTACTCAACTTTGTTAGTAAATGACAAGGTTAAGAAAGGGAAAGATTACAAAAGCTCTGCATAGTTAACTAGAAAAAGAAAGAGCCATGTGACTTCTGGCAGAGGGAGCATGAAGAAAGGCATATGACTGCTTTGGGAACAGAGGAGAAGCAGTTGAGGGTTCATTCCCTGAATGTTCCCCAGGCTGTGGGGGCCCTGCACCTCACAGCAGCCCACTCTCCACAGGAGAGTATAAAATATGCAAAATGACTCTAGAAACTGCACAGAAGCAACACAAAACTGTGGCCCCTGACAGAAGGACAAATGAGATAAACTCCAAGATGGTGTTGTCTTTCTTTCAGCCCACCGTGATAAGAAGAGGAATTTAACCAGGGCTTTGTAGTCTTTTTAAGTTGGAAAGAGACAGATTAACATTCTAAAAGTTTGTAATTAAAATACATGGAAAAGAGACCAAAGAAAAGGAATGTATGTGGAAAATAAACCTTATGTTCTGCATACGGCGGGACAATGCTGAATATAAAGCTTCACATGTACGGTGTAAGACTGCATAAGGCTGGGCACGAGATGGCCAAAAATTGTTTAGAGCGCTTTAAAAGAAGATAATGTCTGTCACTAACATGTTAGAATTTACAATGACCAGCATAAAATTAAAAATGGTAGACATGCAAAGAAGCGAGATAACATGACCCATAACCTGGAAAAAGCCCATTACTGCTCCCACCTCACATTTGTGTTTTTTACCCATCTTTCTAGCTCTGATGTGGGGCAGAGCAGCAGCCAGGGATGGAGAAAGAGATGCCATGACAGTAGTCCCAGAGGACAGGGCACCAAGCCAAATGACAATTATTCTCGATTTCTCCAAATTCATTTGCTGAAATTATCAAGTATGATTTGCTTATGATTTGCCTAAACCATACAACTGACCCAACTAGCTGGAGGATTTCTAGTTCTTAAGAGGCAACTTGGGGTCTTTTGGCAACACTTTCTTGTAAGAAAGGATTGTCTTGCCTGAGTAATTCACACAAAAAGTGATTTTTTTTTTTTATGTGGCAAACATTGCCATGAGCCAAACATCCAGAAAATAAAAATCTCTGTATTTATCCTACAGGTCATTAGGTTAGGAATGAAATCAGTTGTATAGATGCAAGTTTAGCAGTCTCAGTTCCCGTTTGGAAATCAACAGCTACTCTAATCATAACCGTTCTCTTAATATTTGTCTATGTTGTAGTGCTTAAGTACACATTTTTCAGAATTTTGTTTGTTGTTATATGCTCTCTTTTCAATATCAAAAATCTCTCCTAAAGAAGAAAGACCAAGAAAATCTGACACAGAAATTGGAACAAACACTCTCAAAAACTCCACATATAACCTTTACACATAAGATAATGATGCATAACTATTTTGATCACATCCTGTAATTAAATGACGCAGCTGAGGCTCAGGAATAACCAAAAAAGGATTGAGAACCAACATAAGAGGCAATTTCAACCAAAATAAGAGGCAATTTTTTTGACCAATCACATTTTCTGTCTGTGCTAAACAATTCTGAGACTAAATTAACTTTTCTAGTTCTGTGCTAAAAAAATACCTGTAAATTGATGAAATAACTTAATTGCTCACTTCAGAAAATATTTGGTCCTGAGAGACTATATTACAAAAAATCTGAATTAGTTTATTTGCTAATACTAACAGTTTGCTTATTAAAGCCTTCTTTCCTATCCAAAGCTGGTTTGGACAAAATCTGCTTCATTCCAACAAGGCCTTTACCTTGGATGTTCTGTCTTAAAATCAGTAAGCTTAGGTTATAAAACCGTATAAATATTGAGACATAAATTCTCATTATAAGACAAAACTAATATTTGTTCAATGTGACATTCTCAACAAAGATATTAAGTCCAATCAACTCAAATTTGCTTGATCAACTTATCAAGGATGTTGGCTAATATTTTGTAAGCAATTGAGAATTTTGAAGGATTTTAATCAGGATTACTATAGTCAAATCTGCATTTGGAAAAAATTGTCCTGAATGAGAGTGGCAAGAGAAGCTGGTCAGAGGCTGATGGATAGCTTCAAGCCTCTAATCTTTTATTATAACAATATTCTACATTCGCATAACTATATTTTATTTAGACTTTCTTACAGACAAAACAATAGATTTTTAAATAAGTTTTCTTAATATTTTATATATTAGTATAAATCAATTAATACATTGTATAAGCAGATTAACGGAATACCTTTTATTAAGTTACTTGTGTGACAATTTTGAGATTCAGAGCTATTAGAGCTGAGAACCAGATCATAATTTCTAATGACTACAATCAGGGATTTCCTACCTAAAAGCCTTTGAAGAAGTCAAGTCAGTCATTTTCCATCTCTTAACAGCAATGTTAATGTCAATCAATCCAGTCAACCAGTTTTAAAGATAAAATATTGACATGAAAATAATAAAATTATTAAAGAGAAATTGCTCCTTTTCTTATTGCTTACTGAATGGTTTTATATAATTCACTGGTCTGGAGCTCCTACTAAATTCACACTCATAATATATACTCAGTTGATGTTGCATTCAGGAGAATTCTAAGTCTATTCCTGTACATTGAACCATGATCCTAATACTGACCAGCTTGTATTCATGTGCAGAACTTGTGATTTCCTGGAACATTTCTTTAATTGCCCAGCACCTGTGACTATTGATCTGGTGCTAAACCTTGAGCATTTCTCCATCTATTTTCTCTACCTGTTTTTAACTGATGTGCTGGACTTGACCTTTGCTTTGCTCTGTGATTTTACTTCTCTGAGGATGCCTATAATAAGTGTGTCTACAACAATAAATCTCTCCTTGACTGTAGTTCCTGAGTTAACTATAATTGTTAGTAGGACCAGGTAGCTTATTTGGTAGTTCATTTTTATGCTTCCAAAAGATTATCTTTATAGTTTTAATTAATAACCTTTTCAGTTTTAGTCAACAACCCTTTCAGTTCAAACCTATGAAAAGTCATAGGTAATGGCATTATTTAAAGGTTTTATGATTTATTTTAATGTCTGTATGTTAGATTTTGAATTTTTTTGTACATGAGATTTTTCAAAGTTATGGAAAAGAGTAAATTATTGTGAGAATATTAAGTACTTTATATTACTAATTTCACTACAATATGCATTTCCATTTGCAGATAAATTCACATTATAATATGTAATTTTTTTTTTTTGAGACAGACTCACTATGTCACCCTCAGTCGAGCGCTGTGGCATTAGAGCTCACAGAAACCTCAAACTCTTGGACTTGAGTAATCCTCTTGCCTCAGCCTCCCAAGTAGCTGGGACTATCAGCACTCACCACAATGCCAGGCTATTTTTTGGTTGTAGTTGTCATTGTTGTTTAGCAAGCCCCAGCCTGGTTTGAACCTTCTGACCCCAGTATATGTGGCCTGCGTCCTAACCACTGAGCAAAGGGCATTGAGCCAGTACATACTTTTTTTTTTTTTTTGAGACAGAGCCTCAAGCTATTACCCTAGGTAGAGTGCCCTGGCATCATAGCTCATGGCAATCTCCAATTCCTGGGCTCAAGCAAGTCTCCTGCCTCCACCTCCCAAGTAGCTGGGATCACAGGCGCCCGCCACAACACCCGGCCATTTTTGGTTGCAGCTGTCATTGTTGTTTGGCAGGCCTGGGCTGGATTCAAACCCGCCAGCTCAGGTGTACTTAGCTGACACCTTAGCCTGTTGAGCCACAGGTGCCAAGCCAGTACATACTTTTTTTAAAGAAATTTTTTCTTCAATCATGGTGATAGAGTGTAGGTATTTATATAACTATTAATGAATCTATAATATACTTCATTTCTCTGTTGCTGAGATGATTTATGAAGGCATCCTTCCACTTGAACTTGTATCAACCTATTTTCCAGGCCAATCCTAAGCCACTTAAACTCCATTCATACTAATTTACAAGGTTAAGAGCTATTACAGTGTTCAATTTCACTTAATGTTCTGCTGCTAATATATTTTGTAAGGATAGTGTGCAGCAAACTTTGTGAATATCTGTGGGCTTGATGTAAGGGATATTTCAACTTGTCAAAATTACCTTAGAATCATTAATTAAAACCTAGAGGATATGCATTTAGAGTATTTCTAATAGGCTAAAGTAATATCTGAACTCATTTAAGCCTTACGATATGCCATTCAGGGGAAGGTGAAAAACCTAATTTAGTTATACAGTGCCCCTTTGACCTCCATTGTTGAAGTCACAAAAAATCTGGTGTACTGTGAACTCTTGGTGTCTACATCAAAAGAAGAATCTACTTTTCTCTTAGTCATAATCTAAAGTGCATAATCTAATGGCGCTTACACTTTTAAGTGACAGTTTTGGACTCATCTGGAATCATCTCAATCTTTTGATTAAAATTATATGGAATAATTTGGGGGGAAAAAACAGAGGGAGGGCGAATGTTAGCAGAGGAAGTTAGACTATGGTGGCCTCTGGTAATGTTATTCCACAAAAACAGAAAACAGGATTATAAAATTGTAGACATCAGCAACTACATCTGATGCTCTTCTACCTATACTTAGGTGTCTTCTTTTAAAGTTATTCAAGGCCATACTACTGAATTTGATCAATGACATGTCAGTATAAGGTTGAAGCTTGAAAGCCTGTGCTGTACAACCATCCTTATTCCCCTGCCTTAACAATCATAGTAGCATGTGTCAGGACAGATTCTCTGTTCAGCTTTCATTTCTGCAATTACCTACTTTGAGTAATAGCTCTATAGTATTTAAGGTGTTGATATTTGGAGGTATTTTACTGCTGCAGTCCACGTTAGTCCATCCTCATCAATACAAATGTTCGTTAAGTTCAACCCATTTTTATTATCATCTGTAAAATTCTCTTAGAATGGTTACTTGGCTTGATAAATTCAATGAATGTTCAAAGAGTAAAGGCTTATGTCTATTATATGACACTTCTGTTCAGTGTTAGGTTTTTAGAGAAAATTGTATTATTTTCCAAGCTTTCTTATGCTCCTTTTGTTTCTCAGAAAACTACAATCTAATTTCACTCTGACTTCCAAGATGAGACTTTGCTATTGAAGCTGTCTAATGAGCTTCTTATTTACAAGTGTCTTTAACATTTTTATAACCTTATACTATTCATATTTTCTCTAATATTTTAGTCTTTCTCTTTGGGTTTCATCTTCTTCAATTTCCAAGGCATAATTTACCTTTGCATAATGATCTAATTTCTTAGACTCTCATTCTCAGCTCTGTCTAACTCTGACAATATTCTACATACTAACATTTCTCAGGGATTCATCTTAGCAATCTTTCATCAAGTGTTGCTTTAGAAAATACGACCAAGTCTATGGACTACAACTTTTCCCTAAAGACTTTTCAGCTTTTGTGTTTCCTATGAGCTTTAGATCATAATTTCCCACCACTTAAAGACTATCTTTCATGCTCTGAGAAAACTTACTTTTTATTACACCTATTTTTCTCCACATTTGTACAATCACTGAAGCCAAAATTTATGTTTAATTCTGTATTCCATCTCCTATCCACTGCCTTTTAGTTTTTCCCTAAACTCTCCTACCTTACAGTTCATAGAGTATGCCATTTTCTCTTTCTTAACACACCTTGAACCTTTTTTCATCCTTACAATCAGCACTGCTGCTTCAATTATGTTGGACCCTCTGCAGCTGGAAAGATGTAAGTCTGTGGTTGAGGAACAGAAATCAATAAGGTTGAATTTTTAACTTTTTGTTTGATTAATTTTATTAAGTGATTTATGGAATAATTAAAGGTGGGTCATGAGGCAAGGGACAAGTGGCTAATGGAGAAAGGAACTTTTGGGGAAAGTATGTCTGTAGAGAGAACACAATGCATATCCAAAGCCCCCAAAGTCTGTTTAAATTGACAGCAAAGGCCTTAGAGGAACAGACAAGAAAAGTCTTACTGAGGACTGACTTTGTCCCTACAGAGACTCTGTACAAAGGTCTCTGTGGGGTAATGGACCACTGCAAGATGCACTGGGACAGTGCAAGCAGCTGGTTCTCTGATCAGAACAAAGCCTCTTAGGGTTATATAAAGGAATGACACCCTTTTTCTCCCCCTTCACTCTAATGGGTGTGGCATTAGCCTATCTACCCTGCAGGGACTTGGAGGTCTAAGCTCCTTTTGTGGAATCTGTCTGCATGGTCAAACCCGCCACTGCTTTCGCAATCCTACTTGAAGCCTAATTCCTTGTTCAACTGCATTCCATTTCTTTAGTTTACAATTAAAACATAATGAAATAGCAAGGATCATAAAAGTTGGCAGCTTAGTTGAAATAGCAAAGGTAGAAGAATGATAGCATAGGGAAGAAGGTTTTGCCCTTTTCATGATTATTCATGTGTAAATGATAATGTATACAATAAATATGGAGTGAACTAGGGTTGGGGCCCTCGCCATGTCTCACATAAGTGGTGTTGGTCCCCCAGATCCACTCTTTTAAAATCTTACTCTGTCTCTATTGCTTTTATTTCTTTCTTTCTCTCATCACTACTGAGCACTGGGGATACCCACAAGCTGGGTGGGGGCTGAACTCTTACATTTTTCCCATAATTTTGGAATACTATACTCCCCTCCAAACTGGATTAAGACTTAATGTTAAAAAGAACATTAGATGTCAGATAAATTTGTGCTCCAACCTTTACACATCTCTATTTTTCAGTGCTGTGGACAGATGACCATCCATTTCCTTTTATTGTTATTGTTATTGGAATTTTATTTTATTTTTTTAGAGATGGTATCTCACTGTGTGGCTTAGGCTGGTCTTGAACTCTGGTCCTCACACATTCTCCTGTCTCAACCTCCCAGGTAGCTGAGATTTTATGAGATTGATCATAAAATACCATGTTCTATCCATGAGTAATTTTAGTTCATATAAATGTCAGTGGTAATGACTAATTTTCACAGTCACAGAAAATATATAGCCCTTTAAGTAATTGTATTACTATTTAATAACAAAATATTAAATTCTAGTTTAAATAATAGAAATTTATTTAGTTTTGGAGGCAGAATGTCCAAGATCAGGAGTGCCAGCAGTGTTGTTTCTCCTTAGGTCACTCTTCCTGGTTTAAAGTTGGCTGCCTTCTCCTGTGTTCTCACAGGGCATTTTCTCTGTGATCCTCTCTTTCTCTCTCTCTCTAGCTCTGTCTCTCTCCCCCTCTCTCTTTCAGAAGGACACCAATCATATGGGATTAGTACCCCACCCTTATGATCTCATTTAACCTCACCATATCCTTCAATAACTTATCTTCAAATACTGTTACATTGACAGGGTTTCAACATGAATTTGGCTTAATGTGAAAAAATCCAGTTGCTAACAATAACACATTTTCTGTTAACTTTCTACTCATATAATGAAGAAGGCATATTTATATTTCACTTTGAACAATAACCCTGAAAAATTTCCGAGTGATTTATAAATTTCAGCTTGTTCTTTCTAATTCAATCTATTAGTATCATTGATCCATTTCATGGTCTGAATAATTTACAAATACATACATTAATCACAGTTAGTGCCACAACAACTATGTTTCCCTTATCACTTTTGTCATAAAGTGATATTTCCTTCATTCATCTCTAGGAAGCATGATCCCTTTTCTATTAGACAGTCTGACTGTTATAAAGTGTCGGTAAAGTGGAGCAGAGAGAGCAGTTTCTCTGAAAACTCACTTAAATTTCTATTAGCAGAGAACTAGCCAGTACACAAAGCACAAATGCTTAAGTTTCCACTGAAATTGTTTTAGTTATGAATTACAGAGTGTTTGTTTGAAACCAAATATGCATATTTCATCTTATTCTGAATGACAGTGACCGTATGCACTTTTCAACCACATAAATTATATTAGACACGATTGCACTAGCATGGCCAATTTAATAGCATATGGTTAAAATAGTTTTTCTTTCAATGTTTTAACTTGATAGTTTGCACTAGCTAAAATTTTATAGTAATCTAAGAGTTTCTGACGATGTCAGTAATGATCCCTTAACATTCACTTTATAGTGATTAAGTTGGTCTTTCTTGAATATGTTTTTGAAAATTCTTGGTGAAATGCATATAAGAAATTTAGGATTAAGTGTTTTCATTTAATTGTTAAGGTGATTATAATGCCTCATTTTTTATAATACTCATCATGTTCCCACAATTTAGTAACCACTGCTGTTTCTTTGTACCTTGGTAACAATAGAAATTTTCACTTGATTGTTGTTTATAGAGAGATGGAAGTTTGTGAATTAAATTATTTTCCCTAAAAACTTTTCAAGTGAATACCTCTTTTGCCATTTCAGTGTCTAAATAAGCAAAAGGATCACAACAATAGGTAGAAAAGACTATCATTAGAAAAAAGAAATGCTAAGTTTTCAGAAAGGATGCGTCCTCCCTAGATAAAAGTTTCAGAGGAACAGCGCCCTTTGTTATAGAGAAAGATTCATTTGAATTGCATGTTGCTATACATTATCTTTTCTATAGTGAATTTTTACTATTAGGTGAAAATGAGCTTTTTAGCTATTTAAGTTAATAAAAATGAATATTATAAGTGGGGTCTATAGCCAATATACTGAATAAGGTTTTTCTTTTTAATTGATTAGCACAAGTTTGTTTATAAACAATGCACAAAGTTTGAATTACAGGATTTTAGAATTTCTGTTCTAATATAAATAATTCTATTCAAAAAGGGACAACTCTTAGTGACGTGTATTAATTAACATTGTGAAGAATTCTTTAGGAACAGCAATTATCCGGTAACAACCTAGCTCCATAATCTTAGTGATCTCACCTTCTCAGACTTAGAGGCAGATTTCATGGGAGGAACTCCTTACACTGGAGTCAAAAAGGAAAATGTGGATAAGAGTATTCAAAAGGTGTACAAGTATTTACTCAGTCCAGAATTGCTGGAAGGGCAGTGGTCTCCAATTGTTGAGAAAATGGGGGCCTGTGTCAGAGCCTGGGGGATCTATCTAAAGATTTTGCTTCTTGGGCATCCCCAGCACAGGTTAAAATACCTTCAAAAGTCCCAGTGTCAAAGGATTGTGTGCATTTCTGGAGAGAATTTGGCTGCTTCAGAACAAATGGAGACACTCTCTTTTATATTAAATTAGTTGAGAATTTCCTATCAATTTTTTTTTTTAGATATTTTTGAGATATGGTGTTTTAGGTGGGTACACATTGTATGTATTAATAATGTAAGATTAAGGTTCTTGAATGTATCTGTTCTAAGTTACAATCTGTGTTTTATAGCTTCAAAAGTTTGGAAATTGTTAGAGATGAGAAAGAGCATTGTGGTTCTTGTTTTATTAAGGCAAATGCCTAAGCTATTTCTTAAAAACATCACCACATGTGTAGAGAAACTAGGTTAACTAAAAGGGAAAAAATTCATAAATAAATCTGTTTTTATGGAAATATTATGGTTAATAATTACTAGAAAAAATCAAACTGGCAGATTAACTCATCTGTCTTTCTCTAACACTTAATTCTATAATTGCTTTTGATCAAATAACCCTAAAATTCATTTCTGAAGGAGTATCAAAGGCAATACTACATTTTCCTTTCTTAATAATTTTTAGTAAATGTAGCCTTGACTTGATTGTGTAGCATAAATATTTTTATGTATTGTGCTCACATTGAGTGCTGATCAGGAGCTCAGTATGTTTATCAAATGTGTAATTTAGGCAGACAGTTTTCCTTTCCCCAAAAGAAATATACAGGTGGTATTTTGAAATTAAATAAATAAAAGCAAAAATTGAATTGATGTGCTAGGTTGCTGGTTTTAATGTGTTTTCTACAATTTTCTAGATGTGTAGTTTCTAAAAGTTTCCCTACTTAAGTACTAAGCTTGTGAGACATTTATTATTCTTTTTTTTTTTTTTGAGACAGTCTCACTTTATCGCCCTGGGTAGAGTGCCGTGGTGTCATTCTGCTCACAGCAACCTCCAGCTCTTGGGCTTAAGCGATTCTCTTGCCTCAGCCTCCCTAGTAGCTGGGACTACAGGCGCCCGCCACAGCGCCCGGCTATTTTTTTGTTTTGCAGTTCGGCCGAGGCCAGGCTTGAACCCGCTACCTTCGGTGTATGGGGCCGGCGCCCTACTCGCTGAGCCACAGGAGCCGCCCCAGCAATATATAATTTTAATGCAATTCCTATCAAAGCTCCATTGTCATATTTTAAAGATCTTGAAAAAATAATACTTCGTTTTATATGGAATTAGAAAAAAGCTCGAATAGCCAAGACATTACTCAGAAATAAAAACAAAGCAGGAGGAATCATGCTACCAGACCTGAGACTCTACTACAAATCGATAGTGATTAAAACAGCATGGTATTGGCACAAAAACAGAGAGGTAAACGTTTGGAACAGAATAGAGAACCAAGAGATGAATCCAGCTACCTACTGTTACTTGATCTTTGACAAGCCAATTAAAAACATCCAGTGGGGAAAAGATTCCCTATTTAACAAATGGTGCTGGGTGAACT